>JAQQZZ010020287.1:0-11163 GCA_030265115.1 Mopalia vespertina | reverse complement strand
CCCCCCCCCCCCCCCCCCCCCCCCCCCCCCCCCCCCCCCCCCCCCCACATGTGGACCAAAAGCATACACTCTAGACCACACTGCCACAATTTACATGTCAATTCTTTTTAAAAGTCTACGTGAAGTTTTACATAAGGTTTAAGACATGGATATATTCATGCTTCTCAGTAATACAAGGACTTTTCTGTATATATCCATATAGATGGTGTTCATAGTACAATTGACTGATTTTCAAATCTTTAAACAAACTTTTATGATTCTTATTTTTCTAGTCACAACCATGGATACCCTACAGAATTCGTGTTATACCATACCATTGTTGTATTGTTTTTATCCCTTATACGTGTACTTTTTCAATATCTTCATAGCAGCATGAAAATCAAAACTTGTTTTTCAACACTTTACTATACCAGTTACATATGTATCGAAAAGATGAAGTGTTTCTGTATTCAATTCCCAATTGTTCGTGTGTTTGAGTATCCAACAAATGCCTTTCCTACCTTCTCTTCCTAAAATATTCTGTGCAATGTAAAATTTATCGTTGACATTAGGTGTAAAACTCCAATATTGGAAATTATCTGAGAATGCAGCAGGTTCTCAATCAAATGTCCATGTACATTTTTTAACCACACTTCTGAACACGCCAATTGTTTTATTTTTTGTCAGCATTTTGATATATTGTCAGTACATTTTATTGCCTTATTTATCTTTTTTAAAGTTGTAGCCCATTTCCACGAGAATTATACCAATCGATTGATTGCTACCAATTTACAGTGGCCTCATTATTGAGTCATGCATTTCTAAAAAGTTTACAAACATAGAAAACATAAAAGACAGTGGTTCATCTTGCATTAAACCAGTACGTATGCTAAAGAAATCTGATATACACTCTTAGAAATAATGGAGCTTTTAGGGCTCTTTGGAACTATTACGACCAAAACGGTTCTTTGTAATAAGAAGCAAAGGATACGTATGAGGAACAGATGCTGTAGGGGCTCCATATAGAACCAAAACGGGTTCCACCAGAGCCTTCATTGAAAGTCCCTAAAGGGTTACATTAGAGCCATATTTTGCTAACAGTGTACCATTCATTTTACCACTACCGTTTATTTTTCCATACATGGATTTACCTACTGTAAGAAAATTTCAAACTATACGTATGTTTAACAGGCTAATCCAATCTGAGTCAAATGCGTTCTCGTGATTAATAAAACAGTCAAATAGTTTCTTTCGTTCTCCTAAATATCTCTCAATCAGATTGTGTAGTACAAACATTGCGCCAACAGTATTGTATCCATATCCAAATTCAAATAGAGGATCTGTCAGAATATCCAGTTTATTACTCCAATCCCTTAACCTGTTGTTTAATATGCAGGCGGAGATTTTAATAAGATGGCTTACAAGAGTTATGCCCCTGTAATTATTTACTACTCGTTCATTCCCCTTTCTTGTAGACTTGTACAGCTACGCCTATACACCATTCACTGGGGAATTCATCGCTGGACGAAAGGCTTATCTGTGAATGGATAATAGCAAACGGCAAAACTGTTTAGTCAATACTTGGTGGTGATTGTGTCTGTGCTTGAAGTTAAAGTCTACAGTTTTACGTCAGCTGATTCTGGACCTGGTCTGGAAAAATATTGCGCGTTAGACTTTCCACCAATCACCAACGCAGAATTCATACAACCCTTTTCAGGTATGTTTGTTAGAAGTAAATACCTTCAGGTATCACATGTTCAAAAGATAACCCAGTGCGAAACTTGAATGTCTATACTCTATAGTCACAAAGGAAACGTAGTGTGACGTGACAAGTACAACATGGTTTATTGCCTTGAACACCAGCTATAAAAAGTTATCCCTTCAATAACGTATGATTTACGTGATAACGCTAAGAATAATTCTATGCAGGTCTATAAAGAAGACTAGTATACTACATCAATTGTGGCAATATAAGTGTAAAGTCATCAAACACGTTCCACTTTCAAAACGTTTGTATTTAATGTATTTCTACATATTATGATATCGTTTTGGGTATCCTTATACAAAATCTATAACGACCGAATTACAAGACAATTTAAGTTTCTTGAACATATAATTATTATTATCATTCTCTTCGTACTCATGGGGAAATGCAAAAGACTGTTGTTGTAGGGAAGCGGGGGCGTTATGTTCACCCAAATGTCAACGACAGACAATTTTATAGAAAACTACAGAAGTGTAAATCGGCTGAGAAAACGGAAACGGTATATGTCCACCAAGACATTGAAAACGATCTTGAAAATAACAAAACTGAAACAAGTCAGTATTTGGGGAATGGGTAAATGTTTAGTTTACAGTCTCTCACCAGTTTCGTAAGTATGCCTAAACGCTTCCGGGTCATAATATATTATATAATATATTCATGTTGTTACAACAGAAAACAATTTGAAAAAGAAATTCATAATTTAATATCGATCTTGTCAACGTAATCGTCCAGAATATATTTGCGAAATAGGTTGGCGTGTTGATCCAATGAGTACAATGAGAATCGAGCCACATTTGGCTTGATTGGCAACAAATGAAAAACAAAAACGAGATACAGAGCAGACATCACAGGCCGGTCGGCTTCGTGTTGCCACTTAGACCTGCGAGCATCAGAGCAACAGGAAGTTACATCCAACCGCCAGACATTTCTGATATAAGAGAAACACTACGAAAACTAAAGAGCACTGATAACTCTGTTCCAATCATCCCCAAATGTATTTATCTCACTGATTAAAAAAAGTGACAGAACAAAATCCCATAATCGCGATCCATAAATATTACCTGTGGTTAAAATAATACATCATAATGAATCCCTATAATAACCAAGTGAAGCATTGAGGGTGTACAAAAGACAATTAACCAGTAAAGTTAACAAGCTACAGCCTTTAATTTATTTTTTCTCCAAATTGACAGTAATTATATGCTTAAATAAGACTGTCCTCAGCCAGAGCTAGAGTGGTCGGTGGGCTGGTTGATCCAGTTTTGAAGCTTTGGCCGCCTGAACCTTGTGGTCTAGATTTAGATTCCCTTGTTGGCCCTGGCTTGCAAAGCTTGACTAGACGTATGATATAACATAAAGAAATGCTAGTCAAAAACAACAAATTCGTCTTTTGAAAAAAGCCAACGATGTTTGAACTTGCAATAACATGATATCTAAATCCTAAATTGCTGAGAGAGAAGTACGGGTTCTCAAATATACTGGACTATATACCTTGTTGTTGTGAGGTGAGCTGTACAGACATCAGGGTAATCATTTTGACATTGTTAATGGTTAAGTGATAATGAGCCCTATATATAGAGAGGGGTTAAACGTCCGTGACATATCAACTTCAGAATGTTAATGAAATTATCACACTGGATTTTTTTTTTAAAATAAGACAAACTAACTTTTTTTTACCGATCTTTGAATCGTCGGCATGTATTAACATGTTTGAATGTTGTAAAAACATTGTATGGTCGTTGATAACAAGTAGACAAACTTGCGATGCTCCAGGGGTAATACAAGAAATAACATTTCTTTATTGACATTATAACAAATTAGTTAAACTAATAACAACTTAAACCTGAAGAAAGTAATTAGAACATCGGCCATATTTGTTTGATGAAATATCCCACGAGGTTGGCGAGTATATTGATTGATTGATTTTTTATTCACCGACTTTTTCACAAATTTCATAACACAAATATTCAGATATAATATATCAATCTACGTTTTGTTCCTTACAACTTGTCAAACTATGCACAAATTTTCTATGGTTCTTAGTCGGACTTATTCCGAACTGAAGCAATTTACTCTTCTCAAAACATTCAGGAAGACGATGTTCAGAGCACAGCCTGGAATTTATGTTGGGAGTGAAACGTTTCCGTTTTACATTCTTGATCCTATGTTTTAAAACAGGCGGCCGTTTCACGGGAAATCTGTGTTATGTAAGTCCATCGGGTTGCTTTTGAACAGGGTTAGATGTGAAATTTGTACATCCAAAGGCTGCACACTGAGGCATTTTGATTCCGTATGG
Organism: Mopalia vespertina; assembly: GCA_030265115.1. Classification (NCBI taxonomy): domain Eukaryota; kingdom Metazoa; phylum Mollusca; class Polyplacophora; order Chitonida; family Mopaliidae; genus Mopalia; species Mopalia vespertina. The sequence goes on along the minus strand of JAQQZZ010020287.1, from coordinate 7,123 downwards.
ACGATTTTCACATAAATATAATTGCAATTAAACAAAAAACGCTCATTAACAGTCATATGAAGGGACAGTGTAGCTGTCACGTCTGCAAGTCTAAATGGTGCAATTGACAAGACGTCAATTTGAAAATAAGAGGTCATAAAACGCTGTACTTTTGTTACATAAGTTTGTATAAAAGGTTTGAGCTCAATCCATTCAAGCTATACAAAACAAGGTGTATTATTGTGTTACAGACGGACGGATAGTCAAAGGGCAAACCTATATCGTCTTCTCAGCTAGGGGACTAATAATTCCAAACAGGTCCTCAATAAATCCAAAACTTATAAAAACAAGTTATCAGTGCAACCAACCATATTTATTATACATAGGTAAATGACACAAATGTTTTATTTCCTTAAATCATTAAGACATAGACATGTATTTAATACACAAATATATATGTAAATTTCCATGTGAAAAAAACAACAATATATCCTAACAAAATATGTATCTCACAGCAAATACATAATAAGGAAAAATATCGAAACGCGCCAAATGTAAATATGTGTATATTATTGAACTATTATAAGGGTGTACGTTGGCTTACATTTCAGCTTTGTATATAAGAATTACAAATAAATTACTATTTTATGATAGTCCATTACAGCTACAGGTAACTGGGCTGCGACTATACTGCACTATCGGGAAAAAAAGTCGAAAATAAGTTTTGGGGACATAATAAGTTGACAAAGAACCCCAAACGATGTAATACCCAGTAATTTTGCAGTACCGTGCGGTATGGAGGCCGAATTGGGTTGTGAATGAGGAGCGAACTCTATCAATTAGTCACCTTAACTTTCGTTGAAAAGTTGAACGCTTGCTGGTACAGTAATTGCATGCACTCTTTTTGCCGTGTAATTTGCTTAATACTGTTTGAACAAAGTAGTCTGTACTTGAATTTCAATTCTGTCACTGTTGTATCCATCTATGTTTAATGTCTGGTTGGCCTTATACGCCATACTAAAGGTTATTTAGCTACCATGGGCCTAGCCTATAATATTTCATGTTTGCGTATATTATTCATGAAGAAGAAGTATTGCTTCCATTCACTCCAAGATAACCGGTACGAAGGATGTTCCGACATGAACAATGACAAGTGCACGACAGGATACGTCAAGACTAGAATGCAAATTGACATCGCCAAATACAATCGGCTTCCATTGGTACTTAGGTAGTAGGAAACTCTTAAATCTCATATAAAACTTTTGATTTCCGTTTTTGATCAATTATTTTAAGCACATCACTTTATTTTTTATCTTAGACCATTTTATTAGGTCCATGTTGTTTTGATTTCAAAATTCTATGAATTTTGTGAAAAAAATTGACACAATTCCAGATTAGTTCGTGTTATTGTATACCCAGTAAATGTGAATAACAAGGCATTACACTGCCGTTGTTCCGGACATATTATTTTCCGTGCAATATATTAAACAGGATGATAAATGCTCCCTATTATCGTAATGGACAAGCACTACAATACCAGGCTCTCCGACATATGTACCAACGACAAATGCCCAAACAACAAAACTAATTGTCCCAAGAGAAATTATCATTTGGCCAAATGCCGTTATTCCAGTTGTCATCCACACAGTTGCGTTTAAACAGTTGTTGTCGGATACATCGACAAAGGTTTACACGCCATTCCAATAGTGTGATGTGTTTTCCTCCAGACATCTGCTGCGGTCACACAGATATATGTGTAAAGCTGTTAACGGAACTTGGTGGAGCATGGAGGAGTTGGTGTAGGAAAATTGTCTAATCGAAACATTACATGCTACTAAATTTGCAGTAAAACCTACTGGAATGTAAGAAAGTGGGGCTGAATTAAATCAATGCTATAGACAAGGAACTGACGGGCACCTGTCCATTTCACGGATTCTCAAGAGAAAACGTTGAAACGTTTGTGCTTATCAGTCAAACCATTAGTTTTTTTTACGAATTTATGTACAGCAAAAAAATAAGTTTATTTATTTCATTGGGGTTTAACGCCGCAATATATTCAGCTAATACATTTTGCGTCTATATATTTCAGCGTTACAGGATATTTCTGTACATTAGTATATTTGATAGCATTACCTTGTTAGTTTATATGGTTAAAGAAGATGTTAAATATTATGACTACCGCTGACGAGTTTAACAGAGTAAAGTATAGACGATTATTACATTGGACAATAATAAGACTATCAACAAAAATTTCAACTATCCACCTAGTATTAGCCTTTTTTTTTAAATATAGCAATGGAAAAAAAAAATTGCTGTGCAAAGTCATGTGATAGCGGGCGTTATACACACTGGTTTCATAACCTATAGCGCATCATTAACGGTACGTTTAAGTAATAATGAAGCGGGTGTTTAAGTCCATGTAACTTACCTACCCGGCTGGTACCAGTGAGAGTTCAAATTAGTTACCACCTTCCGTCACTAATAGCAAAATATTAACAAAATTCATTGATTTAGGGTGCAATGGTTACACAGAAATGCCAAGCCTATGCAGTTCGCTTGACCTCTTGATCTTTCTTGGGGTAACTGATATATACCATTAACCATTCTTGATGGGCGAAAACATAGCTTTATCAATGAAAACGAATGTAAGTCTGGATTCAACCAGGTGAATAAACAAAATAAATAAACTAGCGTAGTGATGCTGGTACTATATTATATCACTGACGCTGCTGTGTTCATCTAAACACCTTGTACAGAGGACCGTCCAGAATACCAGATTTACTGGTTCGTTTATTTTACACAAATGAAAGTTTTTATCACATTATAACAACAAAAAAGCATTCGTATCAATAAGAAAAAAAGTCAAATACAGGTAAACGTTTACACCAGAACATAGTGACAGTTGTTAAAAACCCAAACTAAGGTCATCAATGTTTAACGCCAGGTTCCAGTGTATTTCTCTTGGAGAACTGTTAACGCCTTTAATCTGACGAAGGGCAGCGTGTTTCAAGCATGGACAGTCTGTCCTTAAATAGCACTGGAGGAAGATTATTTTTAAACAGAGGAAATCCTTCACATGTAATGACTGTCATAGTGTGGTTCATTGGATTGTGGGTTTTGCCCAATACTTTCACTCATGTTACAGCACGCCAGCCCAATGGGGGATTGGTTTGAGGGTTTAACATTGTACTCAAGGCTATTCATTTATACAACAACTTATTGTCCACTAGTCACTCTGCTTAACGGACGCTGAGAGGAAAACCTCATAAAAACAACCCACATAATTGCCATAGTCTACCTGTGACTCCCTCACAACAAGACAATTAGAAGTCCGCAATACTAATCATGATCCACGCAGGCGCCCCAACTGGAGATGTCACAAAGCGAAAAACAAAGACATAACACCGTAGCCTCATGGTTTCCTTAACACCAAGATGAATAGGTGGATGGAGAGCTCCCTTCAACCACCTACAAGTTAATCCTGCTATTGTGTTTGAGGGTCCATACAAAGCCGTTAACACCGTTGAGAATAGTCCACATAATTCGGCTCTGTATAATTATTCACCATCTGACATTCATCCTATGTGTCCGGAACATAAGGGGGGGGCACAGATGAGATATATCAGTTACCTGGAGAACGGCGTTAAATACCAATCAATCAATCGTTCAGTATATATTATTACATGTAGACTAAAACATATAATCTGGACAATTTAGTTGATTGATTCATTGGTGTTAAAGGCCATGCTTAAGGGTATTTCACTTATATGACGTTGGTGTATTCCAACGATAATTGACACCAGCACAATCAAGATGTGAAGCGTTTTCATAATGTTGGAAAGTTAATCTTCCACCAGAGCTAAGTAAAGACAGCATAGCTACTCTTTAAACAAACTGCCCTTAACCAGAGGGCTGTTTTAACTTTACAATATAAGTTTGATGAGATGGTATAATCTACATAACAGTCATGATTATCACATCAAATATATACACACAACACAAAGCACTGAGATAAACTTATGGACACACATACAACACCTACACAAATACCATTTTCCAAACCCAAACCCAAAAAGTTTTGAGGCTAAAAAAAGACAATAATTTGATTTGTGAATATATTTTTATGAAGCACAAAAGAAGCCTAGAATCAATAAGCCATTGATATAGTTTGTACGTTCTTTCTGCTGTACTCAGGATCATGTCACTTATGGTTAGAATGCTGTTGTAAGTCCACTTATTTCACTTATAAAAAATGGGTGCCAGCGAAAATTTTAAAGGTATTGAAAGAAAGTCCATCACAAACCTGCTACATTTATCTGAGCTAAATATAGCAAATAATAAGAACTATTTAATTTGGTCAAACATTGGCTGTAAAATAGGGCAAACTTATTAAAAACCAAAATATCAATAGCAGTAAACTAGTAAGCAGCAAGCGCAAAAAAGATGTGAGAAAAAAATATTATAATAAAATTAGATACAGTAAATGATTTAACAATGTAAATTAATCAATAGAAACATAACAGTTTAAAAGGAGACATTTAAGATGAACAGACCAAACTTAACTTTTGGTTAACCAATGTCTCTTAAAAAGAAATGCTTGGATTAATTTCGATGAAAAAAAATGTAATTTCCAGTATATTTGTTACTCCATGTTAGTTGGAATTTTACATTACTCGGATTTATTTAGAAAATAACAATCTACATCAACAATGATTTGTAAATTGAGCTACAACAACAACAACTAATCTCCATGGCGACATAGGTCATGAAGCTTTCCCAAGGTCAATCTTCTGTTGTATAGCTTTTGCGGAATGATACAGGAAAGAATCAACTAGACCAGCAACTGGAAATAAGAGGTTAAAACAATTAAAACACACAAAAACTGGCTTCAAAGTGTATAAAAAAAATTGATTAACAAAATTAACAAATTTATATGCAAATTGAAATGCCATTTTGACAAAAAAGAAACACACTATATGTATTTCATGTATTTCACATGCTATCAAAGGAGCTGATATCAATGGAGACTTCCCACAGTTCTTCAATGATTACCTCCACTGTTTATTTTTAATGTAAAGTTAATATAAGACTTAATCAGCGACAGGTGTGAACATTATTGACTTCCTAAACAGGGTCATTGTGGAATTTTTGATGTACAACAGATAAAATTGAATAGGACTTTCTAAATGGGACAAAACGTTCAATAAAGTTTTACTTAAGAAAATACCTAAATAATGATTTGAAAAATCCAGTGGCTAATTTTAAAAAACTTTTTTAACTAAAAGGAACACATTTGAGTTAAACTGTTTTATCATTGGTCAAAATTTTTTTGTTATCACCAGGTACATGTACCTTAAAAATATTTATTGTACCCGGGGCCAAACCAAAAGTCAAAAACTACCGAAACACAGCTATATAAGTCAACATAAAATTAAATACATATATTTGTAAATATCATGAGTGGGCTTTTTTTTGTAAACCAGTTAGGGTTGATATATAATTATGTTGTTTTTTTTTAGTCTGAAATAAAGGTACAGTATTATTATTGTCCATAAGTTATATAATAATAATTACCTGTGAAAACACCTCCTATTATAGCACATACACCAGTCAAAAAATGTAAAAACGATCTACAAGAGCAACAAAATGGTTATGGGTTAGAGATTAATGTTGTTATGTTTGTTTGATTGGGGTTGAACGTTGTACAGACTTTTTCTCAAGGGTATTTCATGATTATCCACTTCACACTGGAGCTTGCTTAAAAACCCACGAGGAAACCTTGTAATAACTTGCTGTGCTATTATCAGAGCCACAATAAATGACTCACTCATTTTCACAGGTATTTATATACCTGAGGCCCACAGAGGTACTTGATCCTGTGAGCGGTACATGGAAGTAGGATTAGTAGGTGGACAAGCTAACAACTAAACCAAAGCCACTGGTGTAATGTACATGTGTGTGAATCCTTCCAGTTCATTTATCATCACCAAGCACTCAGCTAAGGGTGACATTTTCACCTCTCTGTGAAGAAGAGTTACGTCCAACAAATGCTGTTCTTTTTGTAGTTCGTTTATTGTGCTCCCTTATCTCTGACTGCCAGTGTCTCAATATTGTGCCACATGTCTTCAATATACCAGATTTATCTCAGTTTGTGGTATTTTAGTTCACTGCATTTCACAATTAATAACAGCAAACATAGCTGCTTCCACTGGATGAGTTATTTCCTAGATTTAATGAACTTACCATAGACAGATTGATTGATTGGTGTTTAACACCATGCTTAAGGGTATCTCAAGGTGTATTCCAACAATAATTCACACTAGCAAAGCCAAGATGTGAAGTGTTTCCATAATGATGGAAAGTTAATTTTCAAATTCAGTGTGTCTATGATTGACTTATTTATACATGTATATTGATAATGTAGAGAAAGAATTTATTGTTTTCTTTATGTTTGGATGCCATTGCTTTCAAAATACATCACATTAGATATATACGTTAAAATTTATTTTCTTCCCACATAGAACCCATCAGCTGAAATTTAATAAATGTTTACAACACAAAGCAATAAATCACAAATAACAAAATCAACAAAATGTCTGTAAGTTTTGTTTACAAGTTAAACCAGAGCAATGGTAAGACTTGCCTCATGAAAGATGTGAAGTAGACATGCTATTCACACAAACCAGGGATTACCAGGGTAGACAACTCTTAATCTAAGCAAAGGGTGAACTGAGTTCATTGGGATTTTACACACTGTTTTAAGAAGTAGATAATTACCTTCCTTATGACATTGGGGGTGTAACAGTGCTGGAGGTTATATTCTGTGTTGTAGTATTAACTATCCTAGTTCTCACCTTTGTTTTTCGGTATATTTAACCATCATGGGGGATAACTCGTACATAAAAAACAAGCCGGGCAAGCCCGACTCTCCTGTAGAATGCGATATTCTTTTTGAATGTTTGGTCACTGAAAACTGGTTTGTGAATAAAGTCTGAAAAATACGATTAATACACACAGTTAAACTTTAAATTGACCTCTTAACCCTTCCCCTGAAAACTGGATATTGCATATTTGTTTGTTTGTTTGATTGGGGTTTAACGTCGTACTCAAGGGTATTTCACTTATATGACGACGGATTGTCCAC
>JAQQZZ010020276.1:0-11163 GCA_030265115.1 Mopalia vespertina | reverse complement strand
GACTCGATCCTGTGAACGGTACATCGAAGTAGGCTCCGAAAGCGCACTCGCTAACCACTAAGCCACGGCCGCAGGCCATTATGTATTTGGTCAAGTCAAGTTTAAGGAATACTTGAGTAGATAACAATTTTGTAACCCCATAGCTTTTCATTACAGACTGCAACATTTGAATAAACATGTGCCATTATGCTACATGTAGGTTCTTCCAGCGAGTGCCATAGCAGACCCTACTCTTTGCCAAAAATACGGTAAATATGGGTCAAAATAAAATGGAATCATTTTTTTGATTTAACTTGAGAATAGTTAAATTAGTTAGTTTAAAAGAAATTGCCTTGACTTGTAGCTGTACATGTACCACATAATGACATCATACTAGTGTACATGTATTTATATAGTTGAAATTTGCCAGTCCTGAACTGCACAATTTACGGTAAGCCACCGCATATCACTATGAAACATTGTTCTGATTATATACCCTATATCATGGAGATAAGAGGGTGGCTGTTTGAACCACATGGTACAGTTATAAATGTGGATCCTTGTTTATTTTGCGGCCAAAGTGATTTTACATATGTAGTTAGATGTAGGTAAAGGCGGAGTTAATACAGTTAACAGAGCATAAGGCTTATCGTTTTCTTTAATGTGGAAGAAAATATCCGGCAAATGTTTATGTGTGTGTGTGGTTACTTTTTTCTCACTCTCTTTGAGAACCCTCAGCGTTGCCAATTATAATCACACTCTAGACGGTTTATGATACCCTGTTTGAATGCTACCATATGCAGTTAACAGAGGCAATATTTCAACACACCACTTCTGGCAAAATCCTTTATAAAATGAGATTCCTACCTGGGTTATGTCTTCAAAAATGAAAAAATTTACATTAATAAAAAAGTAAATAACCATGATAAAGTTTTGAAGAAAAAAAGCCAAAATGGTTAAGTACATTGTCATTGATCAGACATGAAAAAGAAAGTTCAACTAAAATCTCTGACAAATGCTTGTTTAAAGTAGGATACATGTAAAAGGACATACATGTAAATGTGAAAAATATTAATAATAAAATAAACTATAAATATATATAGTTGGAATGGGGATTGAAGATCATATTGAAGGTTATTTCACTCATGTAGATAATAATAATAAGTTTATTTAACAAGGTGAAAATTACAGTCAAATGAAAAATTTGCTCTTCCCTGTAGCCCTCAATAAATACTGTACATAATTTTTCTTAAATTTCATATACATAAACATATGCATAATATTTAAACATTTAAAACATGAAAATATATATAAATAAATAAATAAATAGTAAAATCATCAAAGTAATTAAGATAACCTTAATAAATGATCAAAGATGTAATTGTGTGCCATCCTGATGGGTGAAGGATTCCTCTCGATCCTGATGCCATCGGCAACAAACAAAGACAAGACAGGACAATCACAAGACGTAATACAAAACCATCACCAACAAATCAAATTCTTGTTGCCCCGTTGATCAGAGAGCAAATTCCCTCCCAAGAGCTCCCCACCCACCCACCAACTTATTATAAAGCATATAATTATTCAAAATTAGTTTACATAAAAAATATAATCAGGAATGTAATCACTCCGAGAGTCAGAATTTTCACTTTTGGTTTTGTGCGAGCCAGTGACGAGCTGGGATTATCATATTATTGAAGTATTTCAAGAAGACTGAATCTGCAACTTGACACCATAACTCTGTGAAATAATTAATAACATAGAAAATATGAGCAGGTTAAAATTGAAACACGTCATTTTCCACGTTAATAGACGTCAAGATGTTAGGCTGATTACCGACCGCAGGTATTCTGTGCCTATTAAACTAAAGACCCATACGCACAACACTAGACTAGGACACCTCAACTCAAATTCCATCCAAAACCAGAACATAATTAGTTACCATAGAAACGCAAGAATACAAATTTCAGCCAGCCAGCCAGGGTAAATGACAACGCTTTGGTTGGAGCCCTATGAAAAATCGGGTGAAATTTTAATATCGCTCCAAGTGGTCACATGACCTTCTATCCACAGCTTTAGGCAGGCGATTAATACGCACATGTAACTATGACAACAGGAAGATGCACCTCATACAATTATTGTCAGGATGTCATTTTTAGATATACGCGTAGTTACCTGTGTACTTTCTCTGGATACCTGTAAATAATCCATATTAATTACTACATAGTTTAGAATATGGGCTAAGCCAGATTAACACAGATTAAGCCAGATTAGTGGGGATTAAGTGTAACATTACAGTTTTGATTTAAACATGCACAACTTCACAGAGTGAGACACTTCAAATCCAGTAAACTCGATAGCTTGATAAGAACATCACTGAGAGTCCAATACATGTAGCTTGATTTATTCTATCCATTTTTCCAAATCTAAATCTTTCCTTAATTACAATCAGCTTAATACCTCTATAAGGATTATGACCCAGTTTAAGAGAGTCCAAGAGTTAAAAATCTCTCCAGCAATTTTCCCAACATATGGTCAAATCATCTCAATATTACAATGACCTAATTGTTTTCCTTTGCAGTGACACTGTTCTGACCATCCTCGAAAAAAACATCGCCTTTTGTCAGCGGATAAAAACAAAGGATTTGTATCTATAAATAGACACTGATCAGTGAACATACATGTAGATGATTAATCCACAGTATTTACAAGAAGTCTAGACAAATCCTCAAATCAATATTTTTATGAAAAATGGGTGACTAATTTTTTCTTTGTCAAAAGGGAGTATTTGTTTGATTCGTGTTTAATATTTTTCAATTTTTTAATATTAATTTGTTTGTTTTTTTGATTGGGGTTTAACATTGCACTTGATGTATTTCACTTATGTGATGACAGACTTCATACTTCACACCGTATTGCCAAATTACGTTGGAAAACAGAGAGGAAACCTTGTAAAAACAACCCTTGCAATTGACAGAGCGACATCGTGTGACTAGCTCATATAACTGATGGTCAACAAGCAGACTCAATCCTGTGAACAGTACATCAAAGTAGGATTAGTAAGCTCACTCACTTTTTAATATTAATAAATTGACAGTAAATAAATGAGGACTATTGTAGAGGGTAAATAAATAATTTCTCTTTGAGATGGTAAATAAATGAATACTATTGCATAGCAGCTCAGTGTCATGTTTCATTTTACACCTATAAATGATTACTTTAATAGATGTGAAATGGTTACTATTGAATGGTAAATGATTACTATTGTAGAGGTGAAATGGTTACTATTATAGTGGTAAATGAATACTATAATAGCGGTAAAATGGTTAATATTATAGTGATAAATGATTACAATAATAAAGATGAAATGGTTAATATTATAGTGATAAATGATTACTATAATAGCGGTAAAATGGTTAATATTATAGTGATAAATGATTACTATAATAAAGATGAAATGGTTACTTTTATAGTGGTAAACAAGGGCTTAGGCAGACACCCATCCACGCGTACAAATGGACACAATATTGTAGAGTGCATATGACTGTAAATCTTTAACAATGTACAGGGTAAATGATTATAATAATAGATGTGAAGTGGCTATGATTATAGTGGTAAATGATTAATATTGTAGAGTGCATATGACTGTAAATTTTTAACAGTGTACAGGGTAAATGATTATAATAATAGTGAAAATAGGTGTAAATGATTAATATTGTAGAGAGCATATGACTGTAAATCTTTAACAGTGTACAGGGTAAAGGATTATAATAATAGTGAAAATAGGTGTAAATGATTAATATTGTAGAGAGCATATGACTGTAAATCTTTAACAATGTACAGGGTAAATAATTATAATAATAGAGTGAAAATAGGTGTAAATGATTAATATTGTAGAGAGCATATGACTGTAAATCTTTAACAGTGCACAGGGTAAATAATTATAATAATAGAGTGAAAATACAGTAAGTGTAAATGATTATTATTGAATGGGAGGTTTTAGTATTCTGAGAGTAACTACAAATACCTCAGTGAAATTGAATTTTGTAGCGGTCAAGTGATTACTATTCACTTTTGTAGAGGGTAAATGACCAGATTATAATTATAGGGTGAAAATTAGTGTAAAGGAATACTATAGTACAGGTAGGTTTTAGTATTCAGAGAGTAACTACCGCAGGAAACTGATCTGTCCAATTCAATCAGACTTGGGGTTCAGGAGATGACTGGCCTATCTATTTAAAAGGTGATGGATGTTAATAGACCTCTGGCCAATGGTCATTTATACAATCCACACAATTACATTCACTGTGACCTTGAGCATATCCAATGACCTTGAATCTAGTCTCTGAAAACGAAAGCGTTATCTGTGAAACTGACCCTACTCTGTGTATTATGTGGGCTGTCTTAAACCAAAGAAAGGTTATAAGGAAGCGAGTGCTGATTGTATTGATTACCAATCCCATGGGGACGCTTCATGAAAATCGAACCTTGTGTCCCCCTAGTTCTGACCCTGGTTACAGGCTCAGTGACGCTTTGCTAAGGTTAATACAAAGCGTCCAAGTCTCTACAATTCATTTTCTTTTTTCCCCAACAGGGCATGTGACTGGCATTTCATTTAAGGCCTCTATTCATTCGTGAACACGACTCCACACGGAGTAAAGTCCGGTAATGAAAGGGCCACTTCTATATCGAGCAAATGAGAATTCACGTAGACCTGTGACAAATCTCTCGACGCCTGCACACTGTTCTGAATATCGAACAAAACGGGGAAGATGCCTTAATTTATTTGTCTTTCCAATTCCGTCACACTTAACAAGTCTAGAGCGCGACTAAGATGGAGCGGTATAAATAGGAGGTTTCTGTCAATCTAACATTCTCTTTGCAAAGTCCTTGTGAATGGAAAAACAAACAATTCTGAGCCGACAAAGCTCGATACCAAACGAGAACAAACTCTGAAATCTGACGCCATTAGCTTTTCCAACAGTCGATTCTACTCAAGAAAGAAATGAGAGGACTAAACCAAGAGAATCTTTGGACGTGTGAATTATGAGTTCGGCAAACACAATCCAAATTCCTGGCTCCAAATGAAGGGGTTCAGGCAGTGTTAGGGAACTTAACTTGCATAACACGTACAGTAGTCCAAGGGTTTTTCACACAAATTGTTTTCACAGTGTAGTAAATTACATCATATTTGATCGTTTAAATCAATGGGGATTTAGGCCCAGGCACACGTGAATATCCCCAGTAATGCTTGGGGGTGTTATTCTTTAAGTAATGCACTTCCAGAGAAAAATAACTGGAGAAAAATAACTTAAAAGTCCTGACAAAGATTTTAATGGCAAAGTGTTTTCTATTGACCCATGTATTTTCACAAACATAAGAACTCTAAAGCTTCCTGTTACCCAGTTACTCTCAAAGCTAAAGGGCAACATGAAGCCAATCTGTTTGTGATATTTTTGTATTGCGTCCTCACTCTTGTGGCCGTGCTGTCCTGTTTTTCTTTGTTGCCAGTCATATCAGTGAAGTGACCTTAAGAACAGCTTTAAAACAAAATTAAATAATCTCTTAAGCATAGTGCACCCTAAACATGATGGGGCCAAAAATTACAAATCAAATATATGGGTAGATTTCATTACCCTATGCTCTGACCATTTCTTAATTGGCTTGTATAATGATTAATCAGAAATTATCTTTGCTTTGATCAATGCCCAAAATAGTACTTTGACGTCAATGTGTGGAACTGTTGTTACTACCATGTGTTTGGTGAACTTCTCCGGGACATCAATGTTCATAATCGTTACATTTTCTATCGACCTATGACCATGACGTCAATGCTCAGAACCGTTTACATTTTCTCTGTTAAATTCTCTGTTGTCAAACAATCAACTGTTCAGTAAACAGTTTACCAAGAAAATGCTTCCAAATTTGTGTCCTAATCATAAGTTTCTCTTAACATGATTAAAGAAATGCTGTTTACTTAGAAACATTGATTTACGTTTGATCACTCTTTTTCATAAAATTTCCCACTTCTGGCTGGACAAAACACTAACTAAATATTTGCACAGTATAGATTTCTTTCCCTCAATAAATAGAAGATTAAATGGTCGTTGCTGCAGATAGTTTACACGCAGAATTAGTGTATGCTGATTTGTGAAGGGAATACTTTACACAGTTACTAAGATACACAATTTTGGTGTCAGAAGTGGGATAATCAGAACAGTGAGACATGCTCCAAACAGGCTTCCATACTTCACAGAGATTAATATTTTACAGATGTACGTGCAGTAGACAGAAACCGAGTAGACATAAATCAACCATAAAAGCTTTTCTACAAACGATAAACGATTTAAGTGTACTCAGATATTAAAATCAATGAGAATTAATACCTTTAGAAGCAAGGCTGGCTTTTTTTCACTTACTCATCATACATTACAGTAATGTGTCCATAAATATAACATAAAGACACGTGGGACATTACTCATCATGTACATGTAGCTATCTGCACGGGCATTGACTATAGTTAGCAGGTTAATGTACATTTTATAGTAAATAAAATACGAAATGTCTATTAGGACAATAATCTTTAGGTAATTTATGTAATCAGAATAAACAAGGACCATTAGAGCTTTGATGTAAGCCAAAGTAACTGGTGACAAAAAAACTACACAGAATGGCAAAGCATAATTTTAGTCGCATAGAGCTCTGGGCATAAATGTCAAAGGAAACATAGGAGGCATTAGTTAATGAATTATCAACATGGCAGAGTTAAAACAGGCCATCCTGTTTCCCTTTTGGTATTATCAGAATACGAAAGCAGCACATGTATATCTAGATTTTTTAATGTTGACAAATAATTGTTTTTATGCATAAGCAGGGTTTTGTAACCCCAGGACGCTGGCTGGCAGGACCACTGATCTTTATACCAACTGAGATACAGATGATTGAAAACTGTTCAATCTCCCTTTCATAATCAAAATATGTTTGTTTGTTTGATTGGGGTTTAACGTTGTATTCAAGGGTTTTGTAACCCCAGGACGCTGGCTGGCAGGACCACTGATCTTTATACCAACCGAGATACAGATGATTGAAAACTGTTCAATCTCCATTTCATAATCAAAATACATGTATGTTTGTTTGTTTTATTGGGGTTTAACGTTGTATTCAAGGGTATTTCACTTATATGATGAAAGATTGTCTTCTTCACATGCTCCCTGACTAATTATTGTGGAAAACAGTGAAGAAACCTCTTTAAAACCAACCTCTTTAAAACCACCCTTGCAATTCCTGAGCCACATGGCGTGACTCACTCCTGATGGTCAACAGATGGACTCAAACCCGTGAACTGTACATCAAAGTAGGATTAGTAAGTGCACTCGCTAACCACTAAGCCATAGCCGTGGGCCTCTTACATATATAACTTGCTTTCTCATTAGTGTCCTAATAAAACGGAATCATGCTGGTAAAAATAAAGTCTTCCATAGCTCACAGCATTAACATGCTAAGAACATGCTATGTTTGGATGGCTGATAATAATAAAGCAAACCATAATTTGTAGTTTCACCACAGTTGTGTTGAAGTGAGAAATTGTAGAATAAAATACAGTTCTATCCAGCAGAAACCTGTCGTTTCTTCAGAGTATATAAATCTTAATCAACTATATCTTGACACTGATGATCTTGGAATGACAGTTAAATCAAACTAAACGATTTATTACCAAATAATTTATTGCGCCAGGACAACTTGTGTCACGCATAAACCAGAGTAATTCTTCATTTTGAGGTGGCTGCAATTGCTTTCTCCATTGAAGCTGTAGTGTTTCAGGATGCACTCTGTAATGTTGTATTTCACCAGTTCATAACTCATTTTAACACTTAATCAATTTGACAGTACCTTTATTACAAAGGAGATGGAAATCTCTTGAAAACATAATTTATAGAGTTCTCATCTCAAACATAATGTATAGAAGTCAAGTCCGAGAGTTTGTTTTTTGATTGGGGTGTTAAGCCATGCTTAAGTTTCTTTTTTTCACAACTGCAATACCTTCTGACTAAGGTATTCATGTTATCAGCAAGAATTAAATGTTCCTTAAGAAATGATTGTTTGTTTGATTGGGGTTTAACGTCGTACTCAAGGGTATTTCACTTATATGACGACGTGCCAGCCCACTGGCAACAAACAAAGACAAGACGGGACAAATACAGGGCAATAAAGGGATGCAATACAGACACCACAAACAGATCGGCTTCCGGTTCCCATTTACATGTAGCTCTGAGAGCACCAGGGCAACATGAAGCTCCCTCCAACCACCCGCCTTAAGAAATGAAGATTTGGGTGCACTGATAGATGTCTACTTAATTGAAGGAATGCTCTGAATATTCTTAAAAAAAAATATAATATTTTCTAATGAACAAATAATGACAAAATACTGTAATCATCAGGTTATCAACATCATTTGTATTTTCTAAATTTTTAAGATCTTTCTCCTGCTAATTTATAAAAAAATTTATATTTTCTAATTCAAAAATTGTCTAAAAAAAAATGTACAACAAAAAGCTGCTTCCAAAATTATCTGTTATTTATAAGTTGAACATTCAAAGAATTCTGTGTCATCTGTACTGCTGCTAATTATCTGTGCTATTCTTAACTGTTGTTGTAATTGTGGTTTTACGGCCGTTTCCTGTGTATGGCGTTTGTCGCCTGTACTGAGCTCCAGATTATTAGGGAATCTATACGGGGACCAAAGATGAGATTGGAGAGGGAAAGGGAAATAAATCAGGGCGTTTTAACAGAGACTAGGCATTGAGACGGGTGCTTAAAGGGGGATTGATAAAGGGTGATCCAGCCAGGTTGCTGGGTTTATCAGTGATACGGGGAAGGTATTTGTACTGGGTAATTCCACCGCATACTAATTGTTCTCCATTTGTCATCTAAATTTCCTAGAAAGAGACATAGAATCTTAATCACACCCATGCAATTATTTTAATTAACAAGCTGGTTGAACAGTAAGGTATTTGAATGAATGTACATGTATATAATATAATAAAATATAACTAAATAAATAAATAAATAAAAATAAATAAATAAAAGAAAAATCAAAAATAAATCAATAAAAATTTATAAATAAATGAGGGATTTCTAAAAACTTAAATAAATTAAAATAAAATAACAATAAACAAATAAACATAAATCAATTAAAAATAATAAATAATAAAAAAGAATAATATAAATAAAAAAAAATTAAAAATAACTAAGTATTACTGAACATTTTCTCTTTCATTGGAGAAATCATCCTAATAATCAGTACTTCGCTTAATTAGTGTCCAATGCTGCTTCAAATGTGTTTCATTTATAACATTGCTGGACTGTACTCTTACACAATAACATCACTAATACAGGGTATGATGTGTGGTGAATTTTCCTTTGTTGGAAATTGATTATACGCCAGGCCATAAAGTTAAGACAATATAGAGTGGCTTAGCTAGGATTGGAAATCTGCCTATCATAAATCCCTATTTTGAGGAATTTTGCCTATCAAAATTTTTCCATTTCCGTTTCTTGCCCATTGTAAAATCTAGAATTTCTGTAGGTTATTTTAACCAGTTTTTTAAATCTGTCTTTAGAAAATGACAATGACAAAATAATAATGATACAGCGTATAATGTGTGGTGAGTTTTCCTTTGTTGGAAATTTATTATATGCCAGTGCTTATGTAAGACTGTATGACTTGCTTGAACCATACTCACACCTGCCCACCCTAGAAGAAATTAATGTGCAAAAAAAAAAAAAATGTTTGGAGTATTTCTTACCATTATGTGTATTTTTGTGGTACAGCATAGCAACAAATTTTAATTTCTGTGTGTACATGTAGTTTAAAGTCAATCATTTTGAAGTACACAACATAGTTTTTGTGTATAAAATCCACCGGGTAAGCCAGTCTGCATACAGTCCAAAGCCCGATCAAGGGCTACTCAGTAACCCATAGGCCATGCTAATCTGTGGGAAATGTAATGTGTGTAGCAGCTTAGTGCTAATGGTGATCAAGTAATGGTACTGAATGATGAGTGGAGTTTGTGTTAACTACACAGTGTAATCTAACACATCCGTGGTAATGTCAGAGTTCTCATGCCTCGCTCAGCATGGGTTGAAATATCGGAAAATCTCTTAAATCAGTTATTTTAAAATAAAGCGCGGGTGGTAGGAGGGAGCTTCCTGTTGCCCTGGTGCTTTCAGAGCTAAAGAGAGGAACAAGATTGTTTGCTTGTTTGATTGGGTTTTAAGGTCACTCGCTCATATACTTGATGGTCATTAGGCGGACTCGATCCCGTGAAGGATACATCAAAACAGGATAAGTAAGCACACATGATACCACTAAGCCACGGCCACAGGCCTAAAAGTGGAACTGGAAGCTGATATGTTTGTGATGTCTTTGTATTATCGTGTGAATGTCCTGTATTTGTCCTGTGATGTTTTTGTTTGTTGTCAGAGATATGGGAGGGTGGTTTCCTTCATCCATTGGGCTGGCACGCCGTCATCGGAGTGAAATAACCTTAAATTCGGCGTAAAACACCAATCAATCAATCAATCATTAAAATATAGATGAGAATCTGATCAGTTAATATTGTAAATAAACATAACAAAAGAAGGTAAATATTGAATTGGTTATTTTAAAATAAATTGAAAATTTTTATACATTAACGTAAAAACTTGGGTAAATTTTTTTATCAGTTATCACATTTGATCGGAACATTTTTAAAATGGTTAATTTTAAAATAAAGCATAAACAAGATTAAGAGAATTTGAACATTTTTTGTAAATTACCATAAAAAAGTTGGTAAATCTTTGTTCAGTTATTATCACATTTTGATTGGGAAACCACTGATCAACAACCCTTCTTTCCACCCCAGCACGAGTGCCGCGGACTGAATGATTGGTGTTTTACACTGTGCTCAAGCTAGAGTACATTTATTTGAAGGCTGTCTGGGGCCAGTTGCTTGAAACAGTATTAATCTAACACCAGATTAAATCGCATACCGGGTTAGAGATAGACATACAACATGGCAGGACGTCATCTACATGTAATAGAGGATTAAATTTAAAAGTGCTTCGAGCAACTGTCCCCGCTGCATTTCAACAGTTATGACAACAGCATACATGTCTATTAAATGTGGTTTGGCTTTAGCTAGG
>JAQQZZ010020265.1:0-11164 GCA_030265115.1 Mopalia vespertina | reverse complement strand
CTTTTAGGAATTTGATTAATCCGGTTTGCCGCATCAAAAGAGTCTTTGAGGCGAAATTCATTACATGTAAGGGGTTGCAGAAGCTGGGTGAGATATTTACCAAGTGAGGAATAAACAGTTCCTATTGTATCCACAATTGGTCGGAATTTAGGAAGTGTCTGGAAAGTTTTATGTGTCTTTGGTAAACCACGAGATACTGTAGGTAAACTGTAAAAATTGGACACCCAGTCAAGCCTGTGCTGTAATCTTTTCTTGCAGACCCTTTAAATCAGTCCTCTAAAATTTTGTGAGATAACCTAGCATTTGCGTTTTCCCCTGGTCTGTTGATTTTTTAAATACAAAAATGTGCCTTTGTGAAAAATAAAGCAAAATTGCTTTGGAATACAATGTTCATTAATAATCTGATCACAAAATTTGTCAAACTGCAAATTTAGACTAAGATTGCAAACAATGTCATTGTGCTGTTAGCATGAGAATAAAATCGACAACAGTCCAACCTTTTAAAGACCGAAAATATGTTTTTAGTATTGATGTTTGCTTTAGAGAAGGAACGAAGGGCAGTTTCAAGTCTGTCAACTTATGTATTTTGATGAAACATTACCTATTGCTCTAGTTTTTCTGGATCTCCACTGTATGATGGTTTGAGCCTTAGCTCTACTCTAATAGGAATATGCACCACATTCACCCGTATACAGCTTATATAATGGATTTTGTTCTGGTTGATTAGTGCTGAGCGCCATGTTCAAAGTGAATAGCTTATATTATTCAGAACCCTCTCAATTCACTACAAGGTGACAGATTATTGCTTGATGCTATAGTCGACTGGTGATTAGCTTTAAGTTTATGGATGTATGGCAACTACAGTACAATGAAGATAGATTACTGTTTACTGTTTACTGCTATAGTTTAGGGTTTTGTACTCCTATTATTTATACTTCTCTTGCTCAACTTTATACTGTTACTGATTGGTAACAAGCGCCACATTAAAGTTTTATATCACATGTTATTAGTTTCACTCTGATTGGTTAGTGTTTACGGCCACAAGGCCTATTTGTTGGTGGTATTCTCCTGTTTGTGGGTGTATATTTCGCACTTACCTTCATACTAGTGTGAAGCTAGTCTAGACACACTTATTTCTAAACATACCACCTTTGCTGAACTGCATATTGCGATTAATTGGTGTTAAGCGCCACATTCACCAGTATACAGTTTATATAGTGCATTTATGATCCGATTGATTTGTGCTTACATGTTGCTCCATGTTCAAATAGTACAGTACCCAGAATGCTCTCAATTAACTACATAGTGACTGATAATTGTTTAGAGCTATGATCGACTGGTGTTTAGCGACGGGTTCATGTCTGTATGGTCACTACATTGAACATAGATTAATGTTTAGCGCTATAGTTTAGTGTTTTTTAAACATATTATATATACTATACTTGCTTACTATATATTGTGACTGATTGGTAATTATCTCCACGTTAAAGTCTTGTATCATACAGCATGTGTTCCGCTCTGATTGGTTAGTGTTTATGGCCACATTGTTATATTCAAGTCTCCGCTGTGGCTTAGTGGTAGCGTATGCGCTTCCTTATCCTACTCCAATTTACCATTCACGGGATTGAGTCCATCTGTCGACCATCAGGTAGGTGAGTGAGTCACATGATGTGGCTCCGGCAATAGCGGGGGTGGTTTTTACGAGGTTTCCTCTCGGTTTTCCATCGTAATGAGGCAAGGAACAGTGTGAAGTGTTCAATCTGTCATATAAGTGAAATACCCTTGAATATGACGTTAAACCCCAATCAAACAAACGAATAAACGAATAAACAATAAACCAGTACCGTTTAGCAGCAACTTGACCATGATAGCAAGATTTTTTTTATATTTGAGAATAATTTAAGATTTGTTATACATGTACATGTAGGTATATAAAATGAAACACGGCAATAATATTACTTTTCCGCTCAATTTGCCAGTAGTTCTAAAAGTCTAATTTCTCATAACATAAAAAAGTTTATTGTTCGATTTTCAAGTACATCTGTTTGTGCCCTTTCTGTGGTATGCTTACATATTATTTTCATTCTGTACCCTTCTGCAAGTTAAAGTGTTTGAAACTGAAGACATTTTAATAACCATACTGTATATATATTTTGAATTTGGAGACTAATTTCTAAAAACTTTCTCTTTTCTTTTTCGTGTTCTCACAATTTTCTTTCACTTAAGATGCAATGAGCACCCCAGGCCTAAGCTGCTTTAGCAGCTTTAATTTTATTTATATTTTTATTTTCATTTTTTTTATTTTATTTAATTTTCTTTTATTTTTATCATTATTTTAAATTAAATAGTTATTTGTAACTATATGTAATTGGTTAATCATCTATTGATTTTATTCTTTTTATTTTTGTGCAATCACATAAATGTGTATGTATGAAATTATTTATTATCATAGGGTCCGTGACCCTGGTTTAGTGGTAGCGTCTGCGCCTACTTATCCTACTCAAATTAACCGTTCACGGGATCGAGTCCATCTGTCGACCATCAGGTATAGGAGTAAGTCACATGATGTAAATCCGGCAATCGCGGGGTTGGTTTTTACGAGGTTTTGTCGGTTTTCCACTGTAATGAGGCAAGGAACAGTGTGAAGTGGACAATCCTTCATCATATAAGTGAAATATCCTTGAGTATGATGTTAAACCTCAATCAAACAAACAAACAAACAAGATGTATTGTCATATAATGTTTTACATTTTGTTTGTTATTGGTCACTCCTGAAATTGGACATTGAAAGGTCTGTATGGTATGAGTAAATAAAATTCAAATTCATATTTATAGCTGTCTTATTTCAGGTCATTTTGATGGGAAGCCAATGCCCTCAGCAGGGCCCTTGACCTTCATCCAGGGCCTTGTTTGTACCTCAAACAACACTTGTCATCCTACAGTGACCGCTGATGAAAGGCCCGGTGTCATCGACAACTATAATTCATCTTTGTAAGTCAATTATTCTTCAAAATGGGTTACAATTAATTGATTTTATTATACATTACAGGCCTTCAGATTTGAGGTGTGATGTCCAATGCTTTAACACAGATCACTCACCTCAAATCAGTGACAGGCCTTCTGATTTGAGGTGTGATGTCCAATGCTTTAACACAGATCACTCACCTCAAATCAGAAGGCCTGACATTATACATTCCTGAGATTTCATATTCTTTTTTAAGTAATGTATAATTGAAATTTGTTCTATTTTGGATAATAAATCAGTGTTAAAGTTTCATTCTGTGTTCGCTATTCATGAAAATTACATGAGTCCATGTAATAAAAACAAAACTTTCAGCAAACTCGTATTGCTGTAACACTTACCATTGCTCTGGTAACCCAATGTTATGGGCACAAGACTTTATTTGGAAACTAAAAATGTAGTTTGGAAAAACTTAACACCAGTCTACCTAGATTTTTATGATTCTTAAGAAAACATTATAAGCGACACTCATAAATAACCTTAATTATTTCATATTTAACTTATTAATAGAAAATAATAGGCTGAAATATTGCTTAACTTTAAGAAATATGTAAGTACATGTAGCTTTATGAATATAGGCTATGGTCATAATAATGTCCCCAGCTTAAAAGAACTTGTCACATTATTTTAATAAATAAGACTAATGAATATGTGTCCTGTGTTTAGACTGGGTGCCCTCATGTATGATGTAGAGGGGCTGTTTGCTAACGCTTCCACCCGAGAGGAGATATTCCGATTGCTGGAGGATTGGGAGACTATTAATGAACTCTTAAGAATGATCAGGAATGGCTCAGCTATAGGTGAGTCAGAAATATTGATGATGCCTTCTTTAATAACTAGTGGGAGCCCGCGGCTAAGTGGTTAACATGTGCGCTTACTAATCCTACTTCGATGTACCGTTCACAGGATCGAGTCTTTCTGTCAACCATCAGGTATTTGAGTGAGTCACATGATGTGGCTCTGGCCCGAGGCCATGGCTTAGTGGTAACATGTGCGCTTACTAATCCTACTTCAATGTACCATTCACGGGATCAAGTCTGTCTGTCGTCCATCAGGTATATGAGTGAGTCACATGATGTGGCTTTGGCAATGGCGGGGGTGGTTTTTACGAGGTTTCCTCTCGGTTTTCCACCGTAAATATGCGAGGAGCAGTGTGTAGTGGACAATCCGTCGTCATATAAGTGAAATACCCTTGAGTACGACGTTAAACCCCAATCAAACAAACAAACAAACAAACATATCAATGGCTGTGTTCATTTTCTAGACATGGTACCGTTTTGTGTAATAACTGCAGTGGTACTTTTATATGTGATAAACATCAGAAATAAAGAATTATTATTATTTCAAGGCACCCCTGATCACTGAATTTGTTTCCCGGTATTGACATATTTGTACCATGCGTTATAATACTGTAAATGTCCTGTGGTTAATATGAATATCATTATATTCATTCTTACAGTTTCTTTTTGACACACGTTACAACAAACATACGAGAGTGCTTCACTCTTCTTTTTGACCCGTTACAACAAACATACAAAAGTGCTATAGTCCAGTTTCTTTTTGACACATGTGTACTTCGAGAGTGCTTCCTGATGCTCTAAGAGGTAATGGGCATCTAGAAGATAATCTATTTTTGTCATCTTTGTTTTGTGTCATGTGTCATCTTTATTTTATTTATTAAAGAAAAAAAATTGACACAGTGATATAGCAAAGAAAACAAGCCATTTTTATAAACAATTCATAACAGTGAATGAGTCGGTATCCAAATGTTTGACACATGTTTTGGTCACTAAGATAAAGAAGAGATAGGGTTTTTTAAACTAAATTTAAAATTTTATATATATTTTTATTGTAAGCTTTTGCTTGCCTCCACTGGGATTCAAGCATTTATATACATGTACATTTGGTTATCGAATCCGATCAATTCTGTTTGCAGTGTTTTACTTTTTTGCTATTGTAAAATCTGATAAGCTATTGGATCGTTGTGAAGTTATGTCCATTGTTGGAGCCACTTGTCATGTGAGGAGACTGGGTGCTTCAAATTGTTTCAATAACCATTAATATTTGTTTGCACAATGACAGCCTTATTCCTCATTTTGCAAATTATTTTTAATAAATGAGGTCATTTTTCACCACTTCTGAAATAAAGAGAAAAATCCTGCCTAAAAAGTGTATGCTACAAATAAACAATCGTTTAAACTTTGTCAATGTTTTGACGTTCAATCTCTGTATAGTGCAATTTGTAAAGATGACTGCAATTTACTATTGTTTAAAATATGAGTTTGTTTGTTTGATTCAGGTTTTATGTTTCTATTGTTTAAAATATGAGTTTGTTTGTTTGATTAACACTCCTGACTGCCCGGGGTATTCTGGAGTATTTTGTACACATAATTTATGTGAAATACACCAATAGGCCATCAAAAGACACACAGAAATTAATGTTCTTTGCTATGCTGTAGCACAAAAAAACACACAGAAATTAATGTTCTTTGCTATGCTGTAGCACAAAAATACACACAGAAATTAATGTTCTTTGCTATGCTGTAGCACAAAAAGACACACAGAAATTAATGTTCTTTGCTATGCTGTAGCACAAAAATACATAAAATCGTAAGGAAATACTCCTAAACAACAATTTTTTTAAACAAAAATTTCTTCTAGGGTAGGCAAGACTAGATTCAGGTTTTATGTTTTTATTATTTAAAATATGAGTTTGTTTATTTGATTCAGGTTTTATGTTTCTATTGTTCTATTTAAGGTTCTTCCACTTATTGAACAGCAGTGTATATCACACCAAAATGGAAAAAATCTTTTTCTTCAAACTAAAAAAGACATAAATTGTTTTTAAAATTACAGAAGAATTACTAATTCTATCCAAAACATTGATTAATTTTCATAAAAATATCTATATTTTTGTCCAAGACATACATTTATTATTGATTAAAGAATATTTTGCATATTTTTTTCATCCAAGGGCTCTCTGGCTTAGGGCAGTATGTTTCAACTATAGAAATACTACTTTACTTAGCACTGGAGGAACATTATTTTCCAACAGGGCAAAGCACTTAACATTTTATGATTGTGTTAGTATGGCAATTACTGCTGGACACACCGCCGTTATATCAGTGAAATACCCTTGGACACGGCGCTAATCAACCTCTCAATCAATTAAATTCTGTCCAAGATTGATGTCACTCCACAAACTGATGGTGTTAGTTTTTCTGCCCTACAACCATGTCACTTTTGAACTCTCACCAACTTGGCTCATGACTTAGAAATAGATTAAAAACATCAATTTGGGGAAATAGGCAGTCACTTGAAGGAGAGGGGCTACCTGCACCATTACTACTGACCAAGCTGTCCTGTAATTGAAATGGCTTTCAGTATATGACGAAAGACTCTTAGAAATACTAATAACTCCCAACCCAAGTTAATTCAATTATAAAGAACCAGTTAGATTTAGTTCCACTTACCTGTACCGAAATGTTTCCTTTTCCAAGAATAGCCTATATTCAGTTAAATTTAGTTCAACTTACCTGTACCGAAATGTTTCCTATTCGAAGAATGACCTATATTCAGTAAGATTTAGTTCAAGTTACCTGTACCAAAATGTTTCCTATTCGAAGAATGACCTATATTCAGTTAGATTTAGTTCAAGTTACCTGTACCAAAATGTTTCCAATTCGAAGAATGACCTATATTCAGTTAGATTTAGTTTAAGTTACCTGTACCAAAATGTTTCCTATTCGAAGAATGACCTATATTCAGTTAGATTTAGTTTAAGTTACCTGTACCAAAATGTTTCCTAACCTAAGAACAGCCTATTTTCTAATAGATTAGGTTTAACGTACTTGTATTGAATCATTTCCTATTCAAAAACAATCTGTTTGTGGTTTTATTTAGTTTTACTTACCTGTAACAAAATGTTTCAAACACCAGAGTGCATCCTGCATAGCTCACAGGATGAGCAACCATCATTTTTAGTATAATCAAGTGATTACATACAAGATGCTGTCAATATTGAATGAAGCTTTTGTTTAATTCACTGGAATGGTTCATTTTCAAACACGTTTAAATATTTGATTTGCCATTTTTAAAGGAACAAAATTCTGAGCTTCGATTTATTTCTTTATTTTGTTATAGTATAAAGTATATAACATGTTTAATGTTGTATGAGGCTTTCAAATATGTGAAGTTTAGTCCTGCAACTTTAAGGGCTGTGTCATTTGTTGGCAAGTCTCAAGTTGTGAATATTTCATGATGTTTTGACATTTTTAGTAATGTAGTATTTGTATGTAAATTTGGTTTTATTGGTACATGTAGTTGAAAAAGTCTTGAATAATTCATTTTGTTTTTGTGTATGTGTGTGTGTCTTTTTAAAGAAAGTTGGTGGTCGGGTATTTTTTTCTAAATATTTCTGATTTTGGGTTGTTTGAAAATTTTTTAAATATTTTATTTTCTTGTATTTTTTAAGAAAGCTAGCGCTACAGCTGTAATGTAGAAATATTGCTTGTTTTGTGTATTGTCTAGGAAGTAATATTGTAGGCAACATTTCACTATTTCAATATTTATCAATTGTTTTTCTTCCATCTGAAAATTAAAAGAAATAAACTAAATCTAAGTGTATTATTTTTAAGGTGTTACCACACAGACTGCTATGGTTGTAGTGCTTCAGATATTTGATATACTGCATGTGACAGTACAGAAGCATAGAACACAAAGCTTGTTCGCATATAAATTTTAGAATATAATTCAATATGAAAAAGCTGGTCGACTGGCTGGTGTGATCATAATAAGATGGATTTAAATTGAGTGCCTAGAACATGGTGTTACCACAGAAACCATTATAATGGAGTAAGCACCCCAGCAAATAGCCCTTCATTCAATTTTCTACGTCCATGGGCAGTGTGGACTTGGGTTAATATCCTAATAATTCAAACGTTTTTTTCTGGACATAAAAGTAACCGAAGTAGTAGTCTGTATGTGTCATTTAACATTTTGAAATGGTGTTTAAAAAACAAAATAACCCTTGATTCTAGAGAAGACTAAATTTTCCTGTTTTGGATGTAATCTTTTAGTTTCATTTTGAGGTAAGATTATGTGAGGGTTTACCTTTAGTCAGGCTATGGGTGTGCTCAGAAAGATGCTGGTCACTCAGACTTAAGCCAGCTGCGTCCAGAGTTAGCAATAATCTGTCCACTAGCCAGTCCTACAGTCTTTAAACCTCTCAAGCCTCTAAAGATTTCAAACTCTCATTGTTTGAGTTTTTTTACACAGCATTGAACCAAGCATGGTCCGGGAAACTAATTATAAGTGCCAAAGAATAAAAAACGTGAGCAGCTTTTGTTCGATACAAAAAGACTTTGCCAACAGAATTTTTATAGATTTTGTATGGAGATAAATGAAGAGCCAAACTTTGAACGTTGACTGTATCCGTTTTAGAATTCAATTTTATATTTAGCGTAGCCGGAAGCATGTGATTGTCAAATCTTGAGTTCTTTGTTTAAATAAGAGCTTGAGGTTTAAATATATAATAGTACACACATTTATAAAGGATAGAATCGTAAATTAATTTCTTTTTAATTAGATGGGTTAAAAATGAAAAATAAATAAAGAAAATGTGGTCATTAAATTTTATATTTTAAGTTTTTGTTGTGCTTTTGTTCAATGTTTTGTTTATTTTTAATTTTTATTTAAATTTAAATTTTACTTCTTGTTATTTATCACACTTTCAATGGTTGCACTGTGCATACCATTCACCATACATTGTGTATAATAATACAATAGCTAGTCCAGCAAGGCTCCATATATAACAATGTTAAATTTTTTACTGGATATTTTTTCAGTGCGTGTTTTAGCTGTTAAGTTGGTCTATTTATCATGTGAAAGCTATGAGTCACACTCCACACATCCAAATGTCAATGTGTATACCCTACTTCAGAGGCATGTGGCAAAATTTAATAATGCAAAAAGTTCCATGTGATATTGTCATGTTAATAGCTATATGGAAAATTGGAAACAATCTTGCACTCTAAAGCCTGTTACACACCCCTCTTCTCTGTATTGTATTCTAGTATACAAATATATTTTTAAGAATTATCTAAAAAAAAAAGTGGGGCATCCTATAAAAAAAATTAATCCTGTAAAATTAGAAATAGTACCACCAAAACAAGACAAATGGCGTATGACCCTCCGTATACCTTGAATGTGGCGTAAAACACTAATCAATCAATCAATCTAATCAAAGTTCATAATTTCTGAGTTTTTTTTTTATAATTAATATAATACTTGGTATACTGCACTGGGGTCTGTAGGAAATGCTGGTTGAAATGAACTAATAAAATATAATAATATTAAAAATATTCTAACAATTTGTTTGTTAATTTGTTGTTTATGAAATAAAGCACATTAGTATATTGAATAAATGAAGAGAGAAAAATTTGCTTGCCTCCACTGGGTTTCGAACCCAGGACCTTGATATGTGTTTTTGTGGCTAATAGTTAGTAAATGTTGACAATACAAATGAAACTTAAGTTTAATTTTGATAAAAAATATATAACTTAAATGTGACTTGAGAAATGTAATGACGAATGAGACATTCTGGTTAAGGAGACAAAGGCATATTACAATTGTCATATATATTTAAATGCAGACTCTTTGTCTAAGTTTAATTAGGAGAGAGCGTAAGGTCACAGTAGTACAGGAAACTGAAACAATGCTTTATTTAAGGTGCAAGAATAAATTGAACTTTTCATAAATTTTAATTATGTTTTATACAATCACGTCTTTTTTTAACACATTTACAGAATATGTGTGTTCTAAATTCTCATTAAAACGGACTATGAAAGCAGTTATTTTTCTGAAATCCGGTGTCAGATCTGAATTCTAATGGAATTTTGATTTTCCTGTGAAATAAAGGTCTTGACATTGATCGATTCATTTGATACATGCCCTGTTCAATTTAAACAGCAATATCCTGAATAAAGTTAATCAAAACCCTCACTTGATTAACATATGAAATATTTTCCGTGTTTTTATGATGGAGCTTAGACTGTTGATTGGAGAATAGACCACCTATTTACACACTTTAATTACATGTTGCATGCAATACCAATCATAAATTGCCAGATGTATAGCCTTCATTATTGCCATAAACAGAGTTAGAACTACAACAAAATCAAATCTGTTAATAACAATTAGGCAATGCACATTTATTTATATCACTAAAGTGAGAGCAGTTTATGAAAGTCTAGTTTCAAAATACCAAAACATGTTGGCTCTCTGGCTAAAGGCAGTTTGTTTAAAGAGTAACAATGCTGTCTTTACTCAGCACTGGAGGACAATTAACTTTCCAACATTATGGAAACATTTCACATCTTGGTTGTGCCAGTGTTAATTATTGTTGGAAAACACTGTCGTAGTATAAGTGAAATACCCTTAAGCATGGCATAAAACACCAATCAATCAATCAACCTCAACTTTTGGGCTGTCATGCCATAATAATAATAATAAAAAAAAATAATGTTTTAATAAATTTATTTATTTGGCTGTTTTATCATTTTTCTACCTGTCCATTTGGCTGTTTGGGTGAGCTAGGTTTTGTGGAAACACAAACCACTATACACCCCAGCTAATGTTTTGTGGAAACACAAACCACTATTCACCCCCAGCCAATGTTTTGTGGAAACACAAACCACTATACACCCCACGCCAATGTTTTGTGGAAACACAAATCACTATACACCCCTAGCCAATGTTTTGTGGAAACACAAATCACTATACACCCCCAGCCAATGTTTTGTGGAAACACAAATCACTATACACCCCCAGCCAATGTTTTGTGGAAACACAAACCACTATACACCCCAGCTAATGTTTTGTGGAAACATGAACCACTATACACCCCTAGCCAATGTTTTGTGTAAACACAAACCCATATACACCCCAGCCGATGTTTTGTGGAAACACAAACCATTATACACCCCAGCTAATGTTTTGTAGAAACACAAACCACTATACAGCCCTAGCCAATGTTTTGTGGAAACACAAACCCCTATACACCCCCAGCCAATGTTTTGTGGAAACACAAACCACTATACACCCCCAGCCAATGTTTTGTGGAAACACAAATCACTATACACC
>JAQQZZ010020254.1:0-11166 GCA_030265115.1 Mopalia vespertina | reverse complement strand
TAAGTTATGATGCTATTAAGACTCTTTGTGGAGGAAAGCGCCTGTAGGCTTTAGGGACATGATCACAACAACAGCTTTAATGGTTTCCCGATATTACTATCCTCAGGGAATGTTACGGACCCAATCATTGGCCGGCAGCTTAATCCACTTGTTGCTGTTCTTTCCAAATGTTGGCCTCATTCTCGACGGTGACTGCATGTATGTTATGGTTTAAGTAGAGCCCGAGGACATCGTATGTGTTACAAACTGGTAAAACACTCATATAAGGCTGAGCCTAATTCCATCAGTTAGTTTTGCTCTACTATGATCTAATGATCAAACGCCGTCTGGTTATTGGCAGTTTGTTTAAACAGTAGCAATGCTGTATTTACTTAACATTGGAGGAAGATTACCTTTCAAATATTGTGTGAAAACACTTCACATCTTAATTGTGCTACTGTGATATACTTTTGAGATACACCCCGGTGATATTTATAAGTGAAATACCATTAAGCACGGTGTAAAACAACAATCAATCAATCTGCTGATCACAGGAAAAGGTGTTTACATATAGGTGTTCATAACTCAAAGTTTCTCAAGCGTAGTGCTGAAGGATGTAGTAAAGTCTGTGACGACGACCTCGAAATATCTTGGTTGTGCTACTGTAATTATCGGAATTGTATTTTTGGAACACACCGCCGTTTTATAAGTGAAATACCCTGAACCACGGGTAAAACACCAACGTTTCACAAATGTAGCGCTAAAGTTTGTGACGACGACCTCGAAACATCTTGGTTGTGCTACTGTAAACTATTGTTGGAGCACACCGTCTTCATATAAGTGAAATACCCTTAAGCACGGCGTAAAATATCAAGGTTTCACAAACGTAGTACTGAAAGAAATACTAGTCTGTGGCCAATGCAAATATAATAATTGTATTGTTTAGAAGAGAGCTCTTGCACAGAAAATATTGTCAATAAATTTTGACTTTATACGACTAACTTCCACATGGCAGGCCTAAATAACACCCAAGGTGCTTCTAGCATCTCAACGTTACATTCATGCTGCTCTATTACTAGACTTACAAGTCCTTATCTCGTTTTGAAATCTCATCCAACCAGTGTATAATCAATCACTGAACTTGCCCGCCACTTACCCGGTTTATTTGCCAGCTCCACTTCAAACAGTTCCTTTAATGAAAACCACAAGTACAACGGGGCACACAGTGTATTAGAGTGGATTAACTCACAGAAGTGTGTGTAAATAGTTGAAGTTATGAGACGAATGCCACATAAAAAACAAACAAGATGACTAATGTTTTTAATACGTCAATCCGCTTGTTTGTTTGTACAGTGTGTCTGCTCTTAGCGAGAACGTCTTTATTAAGTGCGTATAGTAGCAATCTGCTCTCCGAAAAGTTATTGAGGCGTTTAACGTTAATATAAACAGTTGTTTTATATGTTTAACCAAGCCAATGCCTATTCAAGGAAAAGATATCAATTTTGTTCAAATATTTCAAATTACAAAATTGTGTAATTTGTTTTTCCTGCATTTTAATGTTGAAGGAAACTTGATGTCGTTCTCTTCATATTGGGAAGAAAGAGATTGATAGACCATCGGTAACTTTGCACCTAAATATGTTGATTGAAATACAAGTGATGGACTGTGAGCTGAAACTCACTTGACCTTGTCTCGGTGTATATATCAGGTAATCTGGATTCGAGAACGGTTAAAAAGAGCTCTCGTTTATCCACAGTGGGCTCTGGAAATCTGGAAAATCATACAGGATGCCATAGAGAAATCCTACAGAATTTTGGACATACCTTCCTCATCTTTTAGAGTGGCCATGGGTTAGTTGGTTGGAATAAGATTAGGTATATACAAAAAAAAAAAAATACATTATGAAAAAAAGAAAAGAAAACAAAGATGAAGACCAGGGTGTTCTCATCAGAGTGAAACTTAAATACCGATGAATGTGGCGTGATACAATAATAAATTGGTCAATCTATACCCACGATCACGCAAACTTTATGTCGGCATAATGTGAGTGTATATATTTTTGAAAAGTTTGCATTCAGGGTTACAAATACTCAGTATTTACATTTGGTGAAGGTCCAATATTAATCTAGAAACTTATTGCAAATTAAGTTGATGTCGACGGAAAAAATACAACAAGGTTTAGTGTTTTATTTTTCATAACGTACTTACTTTAAATATATCACCAAATAAATTAGTTTTTTATAGTAGAATAAACATTGATATAAAAAAGGATATTAAAACTTTGCCTAGAACAATGTACGCCAAATTTAAAATAAATGACGCACGGTTTTGAGTCGATATTCATCTGTTAAAATTGATGAAGAATGTAGCCAACATTTGAAGTGTCTGAAATAGGCATATTATGGTTAGCGATTTATTCTGTCTTTATTTGATCGGACACTGGGAGGATAGTTCTGATGATTTCAATTTGGCAGCTATTTCAGTCACAATGAATCTACACCTCAACATAATACTTATAAATCCCCAACTACTTGTCAATGACTATGCAATACGCTCACTGAAACTGAATTAAGGGACATTTAACTATTTGTATAACCTAACTGTAACTATTTGTAATCTAACTGTATCTGAGTCAAAGTTTGGGCTTTGTGTTAACAGTGTACTGTTTTATATGCTCTTAAAACCCCTCATCCAGACCTGTGGAAAAACATTTGTTAGTTAACAATTGCCCACTTATTCATTATCGAGTTGCAAATTGAAATTCCAACTGAATGTCCAGTGGTTATGTGGCTATGTGGTTACCATATTGAATGGCCTTAAAGTCTAACAAAGAACATTACCCTGGGTGTTAGGAGGATATGGAGGCTCGCTGCTCAGTAAATTACACTGATTGTGTGTGTAACGTTCTTGAATCGAGATTGGTTGATAGAAGACCGAATATTCCAGGTAATGCAATTAAATTCATTACCATCGTCCTGATTTCTTGTTGCATCTTTTAATGGCAAGACTGATAAAATCAATTAATGAAAAAAAGTTCAGGTGGAAGAGGTGTTATTTACTGATGATACAACTTTGCCGTACGAAAGTTGAGGGAAATTGAGTGAAAGCACTAAACCCATCCCAGAGTCTTCGGAGTCTGGACACCGGTAAATGTCCCATGTGAGCCCGTCAAACAGGCCACGACGGGGTGCATGCCGTGAATATTACTCTGCCTAATAATAAGGGGGTTAAACACTAATTTTATCTTTATTTTACAGTTCCGTGTTCTTACAACAGCTAGAACACATGTTTAATTAGGAAACGAACCTTTCATTTTCTATAACTGAATTAAAAATTTTTAATTGTGAATTTAAATAATTAAAAATCGGTTAAATGTTTGACAGCACAGAATAATCAATTTAGTTGAAGTCAATCTCCAGCAAAATCAATCTTAGTTAACTTTTTATTATGCGATCTCGTTTCCGCTCGTAATATAAAAAATATCAATTAAAAAGCAGACTGTATCAGTTGTGGTGATATTGTTCAATGTATTAATCGACGGTCTACAGAAAGAACTTGTCTAGAATATCAAACATGGTCGTTGGTTTATTAGCACTATCGATTAGCCCTGAATACCACAGTATGTTTACCTGAGTGAAAGAATTATTCATAACACTGCTCTGTTAATTATTGATTAATTGATTGGTATTTTACGTAGTGCTTAAGAGTATTTCATTTATAAGGCGGCGGTGTATTCCAACAAAAATTGACACTAGCACAAGCAAAATATGAAGCGATTCCATAATGTTGAAGAGAAAATTTTCACCCAGTGCTAAGAAAAGACAGTATTGCTACTCTTCAAACAAACTACCCTTGGCCAGATGGCACTCTGTTATTAAAATATCGTCTTAAAGACAAATCTTACTTACGAAGTGATTGATTGATTGGTGTTTTACGCCACATCTGCGGTATTTCAACCGTTTCTAAGTGAACAGAAGGATTTCTGGAGTACATGGATTGGCTTCCTGGTGCAATAGGCAAGGTGAACATAACTGACATATTTGGTGAAAAAAAACTGCTCGACTCTGTTTTACAATATAGAAGTTACCCTGTTCGCGAATGTTAATAACCGACTACAGCAAACTTACATAATACGATAATTGCCTAGTATCTGTTGGATTACAACCTCTTTACAACTGTCTAAAAAACAGTATTTGAATAACGTGCAGATTGCATTCTTTGCCTTATTTATTTAAAATCAAAGACGCAGACTAGTTTAAAATAAAGTAATTGTTAAGCGAGCAAAATTATGCAGCCCCCCCAAACCTCTTGGAATGGTAAGTATGTTTATGGAGATCTGTAGTCTAAGTCTAAGAGATTTCATCATCCCAATTATCACCTTATTCCTTACAGTACACCTGTTCCCGACCCCTGCCTGTCTCTGTCGGTTCTACTGCTTAAATAAATATAACTGCGTTACGGTAGACATGTCTAACGTGGAGCATGTGGCTAGTAGACCGGCAGAAACAAGTACAGTAAAATAGTTACACTACAAGGAAGCATTGTCAAAAGGATTTAACACTTTAACAATGATCAGGATAAAGTGAAAGATGCTTTAGCCCCCATTTGTCATTTTGTATTACTAGAGGTTGTTTACAACGTCTTGCCGTCTGTAAGGCACGATCGGGACAGAGAAACAGCAGTTTCCTGACATGGCTCAATCAGCAGGCAAGAAACAGAAGTATCCGGTTAACGGAGTGCTCTTTTGAAGCAGGCAGTAAAACGAAAGTATTTTACGCTGAACTGAAGCCAAATGATAAACGAGTGTAGTTGTAAAATTACATGCATTGTTTCGTAGGTTAACGATAAGCAGTCGACATCGTAGAGCTACAGTTTTAAAAACATAGAGAAATGTTTGGCTCTGTTATTCAACGTGCCGAAACCGAGATCTCGTGGAAACATTTCATACATTCAACATTCAAACTTATAATGTGACCCATGCCTAGACGTATTTTGCGGACATAACACCGTAACCACAATGAACAATAAGCATCATGGGTGCATACATTTGGAAGGCATTTGAAGACAATATAGAGGGCTCGAGAAACCGTACCTGTCCAAAAATGACATCTTGAGAAAAAGAAGTCCAGACGCTTTATCTTGGCTATAAAGTGTTAAAGTCATCGTTTACATTTTTGTTTCTAATACTTTGTCAAAGTTAATCCTCGGGTTTGATACTTATTGGACCCCTGGGTTGGTAGAAAAAAAAACCCCGCCACAAATGGACATGGGCTGGTGTTAAGCCCTTGATATACACGTATGCGATTGTTTCAGTTTATTTATAAAATCTATCAAATGTCTCTGACGTAATACAGTTTAAGCTTGCTATATCCTACAGAACGTATTAGGTTTTCAAGAAGAAATTATTTCGACAGCTTCAATGGGCCCAGAAGAAGGCATATAAACAACGTTATAGGTGAGAAGCTCGAAGAGCAAGAGAAGGGAGAATCATGTCCAACTAAGCTAGTATTATCTGATGTAGTGTTATGCGCTTATATAAAGAATGTAATCATACAAAACTAGTGCTAAATTTGAGCATGGATATGTAAGTCAAGTATATTTGGAATGGGACATAAACCAAGCTTATGCATTAACATGTGTAAAGATGTGTGCTCTTCAAGATCTACAAGGATAGATCAGTAAGAGACCATTTATCCTGTGACCACTATCCTGTAAATGTACTTCCGTAAATACATTTATGTGACACAATGCTCTGAACAAAATTAGTGTAGATAATCTCAAGGAATGTCAATATTTTTAGTGGAATTCCCCCATGATGCTTACATTCGAGGCCCCTACATTGTTGTTTATATCAAGTCTGGTGTGGTAAGGTTGCTCTACTGTTTAGTTTGTGACACTATAGTAATCATTGTGGGGATAGTATGTGCTTTACCATTTCCTCTGAAGCGAGCTGCAGTGACTGCTAAAACAGACGATGTAGTCTCTATTGATTTCCGGTGCGTCAACTTGCAATTTCAATAGGCTTGATATTAAGTCATGATGCTATTAAGACTCTTTGTGGAGGAAAGCGCCTGTAGGCTTTGGGGACATGATCACAACAAAAGCTTAATGGTTTCCCGATATTACTATCCTCAGGGAATGTTACCGACCCAATCATTGGCCGGCAGCCTTATCCACTTGTTGCTGTTCTTTCCAAATGTTGGCCTCTTTCTCGGCGGTGACTGCATGTATGTTATGGTTTAAGTAGAGCCCGAGGACATCGTATGTGTTACAAACTGGTAACACGCTTATATATGGCTTAGCCTAAATCCATCAGTTAGTTTTGCTCTACCATGATCTAATGATCAAACGCCCTCTGGCTATAGGCAGTTTTAGCAATGCTGTATTTACTTAGCATTGAAGGAAGGTTAACTTTTGACTTGTAAACACTTCACATCTTGGTTGTGCTACTGTAAATTATTGTTGGAACACACCGCCGTCATATAAGTGAAATACCCTTTAGCACTGTGTACAACACCAATGTTTCTCAAGTGTAGTGCTGAAGGATGTACTAAAGTATGTGACGACGACCTCGAAACATCTTGGTTGTGCTACTGTAAATTATTGTTGGAACACACCGCCGTCATATAAGTGAAATACCCTTAAGCACGGTGTAAAACACCAATGTTTCACAAACGTAGTGCTGAAGGAAATACTAAAGTCTGTGGCGACGTCCTCGAAGCAATGCGAATATAATTAACTGTATTGTTTAGAGGAGAGCTCTTGTACAGAAAATATTGTCAATAAAATTAGACTTATTATGACTAACTTCCACATGACAGGCCTAAATGACACCCAATGTGCTTTTAGCATCTCAAAGTTACATTCATGCTGCTCTATTACTAGACTTACAAGTCCTTGTCTCGTTTTGAAACCTCCTCCAACCAGTGTATAATCAATCACTTAGCTTGTCCGCCTCTTACCCGGTTTATTTGCCATCTCCACTTTAATGAAAACCACAAGTACAACGGGGCACACAGTCTATTAGAGTGGATTAACTCACAGAAGAGTGTGTAAATAGTTGAAGTTATGAGACGAATGCCACATAAAAAACAAGCAAGATGACTAATGTTTTTAATACGTCAATCCGCTTGTTTGTACAGTGTGTCTGCTCTTAGCGAGAACGTCTTTATTAAGTGTGTATAGTAGCAATCTGCTCTCCGAAAAAGTTATTGAGGCGTTTAACGTTAATATAAACAGTTGCTGCTGCCGCGATTTAACAAGCCAATGCCAAGCCAAGGGAAATAAGCACATGGTAAAGCATGTGTTACAGCACGATTTTACTTGTAAGTCTTTTTCTTTTATCTTGATTAAAGATGAGATAGTCAGCTGTGATATTGACTTACAGTTCAATGTTTGGAATTCGATGTGAATGCTAAATGACGAACCGTGTTTAAATAATGGCAAAATATTTTGATTGGGGTTTAACGTCGTATTTAATGGTATTTCACTTATATGGTGACGGATTGTCCCCTTAACATTGATCCTTGCCTAACTACGGCGGAAAACCGGGGGGAAACCTTGTAAAAAACCTCCCCGCGATTACCGGAGCCACATCGTGTGACTCATATACCTGATGGTCGACAGACGGACTCTACATCGTTACATCGAAGTAGGATTAGTAAGCCTACACGCTAACCACTATAAGCCACGGCCAAAGTAATCAAGATGGTATCTAAATACAAATCTACACCCCCGAAAAGGAGCATAGCGATCCTAAATTGAAATTACAGCAAAAATATGCTGTTCTTTTCGAATGCTTACAGTGTATACAGTGTTATCGTACGTACTTTATCAAATTCGGACGATATAGAAATATATGTAGCCGACAATCGTTGACAATTGTAGACCTTTCCTCTTTTAACAAAAGGTCCATAACATCGTCTTACAGAATACCCGTTTCGCTTCTGTATTATAGGAATAAGTCGGCCTCTGAGTTAAACTCGGTTGGAATTTTGATTAGTACTGATCTGCTACTATATGTTCACTATTACACTATGGTTACCGGCGTGCGGTAAATTACCAAATTTGTCTGCCTGTTACTCGGTTTATTTATGGCAGCTTCAAGTCATGATCATTAGCGATTCACAACATGGTTTTTCGGACAATACAACCTACTGTACACGGTATAGTGTAAGTAGAGATCAGTGCCTATTATACGCCTCGGGTATGTTCGTTTTATTTTCTTAGAGTGGGGTTTAACACCGTACTTAAGCCTAATTTTCTTTCACTTATATGACAGCGTGCCAGCCCAATTGTCGAATTAAACCACCCTCGACACCATTGGCAACAAACAAGGACAACACAAGACAAAAACGGGACGCTTTAATTTTCAGAACATTTTCGAGATAATAAAATTAGCAAACGATAACAAACCAGATTAATTGTATTAATCAGATTAATAATAGTGGCGAAAATATGATTTTTTTTAATGTCGTTTGAAAAGTGAAAATATTAACCAAAACACAAAAATGACACATTAATTGCATCAATAAATGAAAGTGTCATTTTTTCCAGAAATAAAAACCTAAAAGTTAGGTTGTTTCTATGGAGAAAGGCAAACAAATGTGAAAGTCAGCAATTGTTTCAGAGCCAACGTTTACCATTGCAGAACTGTGTTACTTTATTCGCGCGCCTTCATACTAAATGAAAGATCGCTGTTCAGTGTATAAAATTGAGTGTGTAACGCTCCGGGTTAAAGAGATTGCAATATAAGATGACTCTTTAAGAAAAAGAGAGACGGGGTGAAAAAAAAACGATTCCAATTCAATTACACCGATGAAAATTGAATTGAATTTAATTCATTACAAGATCCTTGTTTCTTGATGCATCTTTTAATAATAGCCTAACAAAATTAGGTAACTAAAAAAAAATGTTGGGTGAAAGAGGTGGCAGAGATGTTTTTTACTGATGTGACACCTCTGTATTAAGGATTCTGAGGGAACTTGATTGACAACTGTAAGCACCATGCCATGTTCTCCACAGACATGGGTGAGCTCCCCTTGTAAACCTGTTCAGCTGGCCGCTGGTCTGCGCCATGTTGCGCTGCATGCCAGTAATATTACTCAGACTAACAATAACGGTAGGTAAAATACATTGAAAGTTCACATTTTGTGTTGCTCTTTACTCCACAGTAAGTACTATGTTCTTATGACAACTGAAGTACACAAATAATCTGTAAAGGAATTTTGCAATATCTGTTAATAAATCATATTTCTTAGTTGAATGAGTAATGCTAGAATAGCCCACGTCATCCGGGTACTTGCGATACATTTCTCTTCCTGCAACCTGTCGTAATGCAAATATATATTTAATTTACTGACGTGGACAATACATAATTAAAAATCAATTAAACAATTGTTATAGCGAATAGAGCGAGAGATAAACATCGAGAACGTTCATTTAACGATCAGTATAATCAACGAAATAGGCGAATCCAATTTCCAGTCACATTAATCTCAGTGAGCTTTTATTATGCAAACCCGATTCCGCTACAAATAAAAACGCTGTCAATTAAAAGGTAGACTGTATCAGTTGTGGTGATTGTGTTCAGTGGGGTGATCGACGGTCTACATAAAGTCATTGTCTAGAATATCAAACACGGCTGTTGAGTTAATCAGCGCTATCGATTAGCCCTGAATACCAGAGTATGTTCAGCTGAGTGAGGGCCCTATTCAGACTCTGCCTTGTTACTAAAGCATCGTCTTTAACAAAATTCAGTGTTATGACGTAAACTAGTTGGTTGGCTGGAGTAGATGATTGGCTTCCGGGTGCATCAAATAAGGTGGACATAACTGGGATGTTAAGTAAAAAACAAATTGCTCGACTTTCTTTTACGCTTTAGAAGCTTAATGTATCCATTTCTTTCTAGCTATAACTGTACAAAATTAATGTGAAGTATCGACTTCTACTTTACGTTATGAAATAGCTGTTAATTTCGCTACACAATCTTGACCACTGTTTACAGTTTAAAGAACAGTAGTTGATGTAGCGCATCTATTACGTTCTTTCAGGATGAACAACATTTACAGTGGACTCGATTGACCATAGCCTCTTTAGAACGAACAGGAAGTATGTAACCCACCGAGTCTCTTGAAATGGCACCCATGTTTGTGGAGAAATTTAATCTAAGTCTGTTAATAAAGCATAGTCTTCAATACTAAAAAGCGTTACGAAGTGAACAAAAGGATTGACTGGAGTAAATGGATTGGCTTCCAGGTGGGTTAAACAAGGTAGACATGACTGGGATTCTTAGTAAAAACAAATTGCTGGACAGAGTTTGACGGTATAGAAGCTTCCCTGTTGTAACTGTAACTGCAAGTGTGAATTACCGACTACAAGAGATTTACATAATATGATAATTTTCTTGTATCTGTTGATTTCTCTACAACCACTTTGCCATTAGCTAAATAATATAGTAAATGTTCCTTTTTTTTTTTACATATTTGTTTAAAACCAAAGAAGTGTATTGCTTTAAATATAGTAAATGTTCAGGGAGCAAAAGTTATGCAGCCCACCCAAACCACTTGGAATGGTGATTATGTTTATAGATATCTCTAGTCTAAGTCTAAGAGATTTAACCTTTCCAATTATCCCATTATTCCTTACAGAACACCTGTTCTCGACCGCTGCCTGTCTCTGTCGGTTCTACTGCTTAAATTTATATAACTGCGTTACCGTAAACTTGTCTTACGTGTGACATGTGACTCGTTGAGTGGTACAAACGAGTACAGTAAAATGGTTACACTACAAGGAAGCATTGCCAACAGGACAAACGTATAGAAATGATCAAGATAAAGTGAAAGATGCTTTAGCCCCCCTTTGTCATTTTGTATTACTAAAGGTTGTCTGCAACGCCTTACTGTCTGTAACGCACGATGAGGACAGACAAACAGCAGTTTTGTGACATAGCTCAGACAGCAGGCAAGAAACATAAGTATCAGGTAAACGGAGTGCTCCTTTGAAGCAGGCAGTAAAACGAAAGCATTTTACGCTGAACTGAAGCCAAATGATAAACGAGTGTAGTTATAATTACATGCATTGTTTGGTGGGTTAGCGATAAGCAGTCGACATGGTAGAGCTACAGTTTTAAAAACACCAGAGAAAATGTTTGGCTCTGTTATGCAACGTGCCGTTGGTGCTTCAACC
>JAQQZZ010020243.1:0-11167 GCA_030265115.1 Mopalia vespertina | reverse complement strand
CGTACTCAAGGGTATTTCACTTATATGACGACGGATTGTCCACTTCACACTGTTCATTGCCTTATTACGGTGGAAAACCGGGAAGAAACCTCGTAAGAACCACCACCGCGATTGCCGGAGCCGTATCGTGTGACTCACTCATATACCTGATGGTCGACAGACGGACTCGATCCCGTGAACGGTAAATTGGAGTAGGATTAAGAAGCGCACACGCTACCACTAAGCCACGCCCGCGGGCCCAAAAGTAAATAAAAATTGTACAGGAATCCAGCACAAGACTGACTTTTGTTTTAATTTGCTTGTGTTTAGTGCACTACAAGTACATTGCACTACATTAAATGTTCAGGCAGTTATTTTATTCCACTTATAAAAATAATGGTGGCGTCAGCACCATGGAAAATCAAGAAACACTTTAAAACAGTGAAACACCTTTTGTGTGTAGATTAATGAATTACGGTTGACTAACCGTCTTTATTCAACCGATTTCATCCACACTTTAACAGTTTTAAAAAAAAGATTGTTACATGTAAGTACAGTACATTGAAAGTCATCTGAATTCCACATGAAGAACATTCAGATAGACTGTTGCGTATTGATTTTGTTAAACGGTTTGTGTCTGTGATATAATTTAAGATTGTTTGATAGATTGAGATCCTATGCTGTACATAAGGTAATTTCACTTATAAGATCTGATGACATGATGTTGACAGCCCATAGACGATGGAAAACACCCTCAAAATCACAAAGAACAACTAAGAACATGCAGATGGTCATGTTTTTTACATAATCAGCGGTGCACAACAATGACTCACTGAAAGCAGACATTTTAAAATCTGTCACTACGAAAACACTGTTATTACCCACATATGGTACATGTCTAAATCTGCTACTTAGCACAGATCAACAAGATCATCTGTACAAATATGCCACTAATACTTAATCAATGAGGAAATCGGAACAAAAGTTATTGATTTATAAGAAAGCTCAGCGTCTGACAGTTTACATGGAGTATAAACTCCAGTCTGTGCTGGCTAAAGTGAACTCTGTTTGCATAAAGCCAGAGAGAAGAAACCTTATATAGAACAGAATCAAGCTTAGAAAGGTCAAAAGGCAGTTTAATCCAAAAACACGGCACATATTGCGTACATTATTGCCAGCATATTTCCTGCACACATATTGATCCTTGAATAATTTCAGCAGAATAAATGCTTATAGATTTTGGCTTAAATAACTCTGTTCAATTATTTCACAAATCTTTACAACAGATGTTGATTGTTTCAAACCTCAGTTAGAAAACATTTTCTCCCCAATGTCAGTCAAAGTTACAACTACAACTGTAATATATGTTCAGTGCAGAGAAAGAAAATTTAGCTCGTCTCTAATAGGATTCGACCTCAGCTCTCAACTGTGATATGCATGTATAATATATGTAACGAATCTAAAGACATTTACATCAGAATAATGTTAAAAAAAACTTGGGGTAGAATCACTATCAGGATTTAAACCTGCATCTTTTGGCTATTAAATGAAGCTGATCTTTTACTGATTAAAACTCCTGGAATCAGGCAACCGAAATTCTCTCAAGACTATGTTGATGGATTGATTTACTGATTGATTGATTGATTGATTGATTGACCGAACGATTCATTAATTTAATAAATGGTTGGTTGACAGATTCAATGATTGACAGATCGACTGATTCAATGATTAATTGATTTGATGATTGATATATTAATTCAAGATGACCAATTTATTGATTGATTGAGTGATTCAATGATTGACTGATTGATGTTAAAGTGTATTTCATTTCTATGACAGTAATGCACTTCACCTGTAGAAAGTCATCCTTAATTTAAAGTGTTTTGTTCTCTTTGAAAGAATGTACCCCCAGGACTAAGTCAAAGCAGTATGTCTGTATATGCTTGGCATATATGTAGACACAGGGGCCATAATTCAGTTCTAGATATTTCAGACAGTTGTTTCTAACTTTTTCTGCAGGTTTATTATTATTAAACATGCAGGAAATAACAAATTGTGCATTGTAACCATACATGTAAGCTCATAAACATGTCTTTGTTAAACCTTTCACAGTTAAATGACACTTTTAATCCCTGCTATAATCAGGTATCTTTTGAAAATGAAATCTCTTATCATGTTTGGCCACACATGGTCATCATAAAAGTATCTTAGATTGATCTTTTAATTTCCAAAAGCAAACAGCTGAATGCATATTGTCACAATTAACTCACAAACTTCTTGAAACGATCCATAAACTGTGTTCAAAATAAAATCTATGATTTGATGATTATCTTTAGGAAATCTGTTTAATATCACCATCATTGTCTTTTTATTTTCTGAATCAAATCTTTGATGGATCAGCATGAAAGTTAGAAACAGCTTAGAGTATGTTGCCAAACTACAAAATCATCTTTGTAAAATCTGTCTAACATGGTTACAACGTGAACTTTCAAATTGAATGTCCACACAGTTATCTTTGTTTGACCTCTCAAGGTTAAAATGGTTGTACACACAGTGTAAAGGTGTGTTCCAGTAAATAGATGTCTGGACAATTCTCCAGGAAATTGACAGTGATC
Organism: Mopalia vespertina; assembly: GCA_030265115.1. NCBI lineage: Eukaryota > Metazoa > Mollusca > Polyplacophora > Chitonida > Mopaliidae > Mopalia > Mopalia vespertina. Next base: position 8,573 of record JAQQZZ010020243.1, on the reverse strand, counting down.
AAAGGGAATTGGGCCGAAGGATATTGGCTGAAGAAAAAATCAATACAGATCAATGAAGGTCGCATAAGGACATGGTTTCTAGTTCCTAGTTTTCTCTCCATTCTCTATATATATGGTATTCCTGAGAATATCCGCCTACGTGAGAAACATCTAGACTTTTTAAGACACACAGTTAGCAAAATCTGTACATGCTTTGACTGTGGTACAAATTAAGATTTATAACATCAGTAAAATCTGAACAATTAAAGGCAACTGGTCAGAAACAGCTAACTCAATAATTATTTTCCAAATTTTGACCTTCTAGACAGAATTAAAAACTAAGGTGTCTGAATCTATGAAAGGAAAAATACTAGGCAGCAAGGCTGCCAAAGAGCTCGCCTGTTCCGCCAATGAAAGGGAATGCATTCCTTTTGCCTTCATATCCCCCTCCTCTCATGTTGTGGTATATTTGCCCAAAAAGTTTAGGTAATTAATATGCGTGTAAGAGCTGAACTGATAATATCCCTGTCCTCCTATGATGTGTGACATTTGCCAAAAATTTAACGACAATCAGGCTTTTCAATTTGGAGTTAGTGTTTAACGCAAATTTACTCAAATTTAAACTCTAGCCCTCTGGCTAAGCCATAAGGGCAGTTTGTTCGATTGTTTGTTTGATTGATTGGAGTTTAACATCAAACTCAAGAATATTTCACTTATATGATGACGGATTGTCCACTTCACACTGTTCCTTGCCTCATTACGGTGGAAAACCTGGAGGAAACCTCGTAAAAACCACCCCCGCAATAGTCAAAGAAGAGGCAATAGTCACCCTTAAAAGTTAGTTGTACCGTTTAAGGTAGGGGTTCACCCTAGCAGGGCCCACAACAGTTGAAGTATGAGTGAGATAAAAGCATCAGAAATACTTCAATTTAGAAGCACCAATGTCACAGCAAAGAAATAATAATGAACTCGAAAACCACTGTCACCTGCCATCATGATTGTTGAACGCAATATTATTTGCAGACATTTCTTTTCTTTTTATAATCAGGAAATACTTCTATCTATCTTACACAGTTTTTAATCATTTATCAGATATATACTTGGCAAATGAAACCAGGCTTTGCGGAGGTATTTCAAACACAATTTATTATTAGAAAGTTTATCGTTGTATTGACTTAACATTTATAGATATATTACTAACTGTAATCTGTGATCTTTATTAACAGCTGTGACTTCAAATGACTCACTGTTAAGATATTTTCATAAATAAATCAAAGTCCAGATTGTCTACTTACTCCATAAAGTGTCAAATTTTAATCTGGACTTCAATAAGAATTAGGTTTACATAAGTATGTAATGTAAACAGAACAGTTACACCATTAAAGCTAGAAGTCCAGGTGATCAAAAGGTTGTACTATTAAATACATAGGGGTCAAAATGTTAATCAAAATAAAGGGTCAAAATCTCTATTCGATACATTTATTTCCTTTTACAGATTAAACCAGACACCAAAATAAGTTTTGTGTACTACTGTATTGATCTGATAAAAATATAAGTCCGAAAGGAGAGCTAGAAATCCCTGCATGTGTTTCTCTTAGCAGTCTAAAGTCACAGATATAATATAAATAGACATTGCCAAAATGAGAAATACCACACTAAATATTATAAGGATTCAGATCTTCCCATTGTCTTCTTGTTGCATCTTCCTTTTAACTTCTTGTGGTTGTCTTTGTTTGTTGCCAGTGGAGTCCTGACTCTTGAGTAAAATTACCTTAAGTATGGTTAGCGAAACTAACATTTTTTTTGGTGTAGTTACTTAGTGTAGTTCTTAGTCAAACAAACTCATGCTTACAGCACGTGTATTTTGCATGTACATACATGTTGTTACATGTATATTTGTAAATCTAAAATATGTAAATCCAGTATGTTTATTGAAGATGTCTATGTATTAAATTTCCTCTACCTGTACATTGTAGATAATCATTTAGTTTTTGAAAAACAAAGAGCATACATTAATATATAATCTAGCTGGTCCATATAACTTAACAAGTACTCCTATAATTTTCTCATTCCTGCGTTGTTAAGCATAGTTGTGTATTTCAGACAGAAATGTTACACCTTGTTAAAAGGAGCTGACAGGTCAACATGACCCGAGTCAAAATGCTAGCAGACATCAGTGAAAGTTATAACTAGACTAGAGAAATTACTAGAGAAATGTAATGTTTTGCATGTGAAACTATAAAGCTGGCTATAAATTTTCATATTTTTTTCTTTTGCTATCAAAAGACGTCATATAACATAATGTCGTTTCTATTATAATGTCTCCTTTTTTATAGTCCGTTGAGATAAGTTGATGGATATATTACTTAGGGCAGTGTAGCTTCTTGTATTTTACTATTAGGGTATACCGCCATCATATAAATGAAAATATATATGGGCAACCCTTATCAATCTACCATTTATATTGTTGGTTAATGGGTTTATATATATCAGAAGCCATCAGCTGTTTTTACAAGACACCCAATCAGAGAATTTCAGTTAATTGTCATTAACACTGAGGTCGCCACAGACTGTCTCTCAACTAGGGCTACAAACCCAAGCTGCACAAATAGAAGCCTGGTGTCCTTAGTAACCAACTACCACAGACAATAATAGGTATTATTTATTGTAAATCTGCAAGAAGTGAATTTTGTACCACCTGGGTTCTCAGCCATCAATTCTCTGACAGACCTTTCATAACAAGTACTTTTGAAGAAGTGCAGACAGGTGGAAACCAGTCCATTAATCTGCTTTTCACAAAACACATTTTTCTTTAATCCTAATTACCCATATATTCAGCAATAAATGTAACAATCTGACTGGAGGCTAAATTTACAGGCTTTAAGATTAAACAGGCGATATTTGAGCTTAATTAGTAAATTACACCTTTAACTTTATGAATGATATCATCAGTTCATAACAAATGGTTAAGATAACACACAGAAAACGTGAGTACAGTACTCCTTTATGTTATATATCAAAATGTTTTCTCATCTGGATATTACTGTTGTAGAGTATGTTAATAAATGTGTACACATATTGGATGGAACGGTGCAATTGTAACTTAAGTGCAACCGATGGGGATAATTACATGTTTACCTGTAACCTCATATTATGTCAACTCAACCTAAAGAACTATTGAAAAATACACTGAAAAGATGAGCAAAGTACTTGTGCAAAAAGTTACAGGATGTATCATGTATATATATGGTTCTTTAGTAGGGATTCTATCTAACATGAAGCGTACATTTGGGTTTATGCACTGATTTATATACACAACGCAATGAAAACATATACAGATAACAGTGCAGATGGATTTTTTTATATTGGTGTTTAGGCCATATTTAAGCTCTATTCACTCATATGAGGGTATGACAGCCAATAGGGTGATGGAAACTGTCCTTCACAGCAAATGTCCGGACAATGACAGATACACAACCAACAGATCAACTTTGTATTATGTCTTATTTCTCAGCGTGCACCAGGCAAATAGGATTTGTTTGTTTTCTTTGATTGGGGATTATCATAGTAATCAGGAGTAAACTTATTTCACTTATATGAGGACGGATTGTACATGGACTCATGATTATTTTTCCTTAAGAACAATCGAGACGAGCCTCTTAAGAACCACCCCACCCCCCTTGATTGCTGGAGCAGGTTTACTTCTAGAACTTGCGAGTACATTGGCGGAGGATCAGTAAGCTGAAGTGTTAACCATGGCCATGGGCAAAGGCCCCAGGAATATCCCCTAACCCCGAATATCCCCTTGTAATGTTGGTGGAAAATAAAGTAAAATGTTTGTAACTGCCAAGTATTGGTTTACATTGGGGATTCTGGGGGGATTCTATAATTATGCTGTGTATTCTTTTATATTTAACCTAGGACAGAGCGTCCTAGACGGCTATCTCCGTCCTGGTACACAGTATGTCAGTTATGAGTTGGCCAGATTCATGCATGGAAGGAATGCGGAAAAATACTGAAGAATATGCGCAGTATGCATGCAGCTGATCATTGCAACAGCTGCAGCAGGAGAAAGGAAGCTTTCATTATATATAGTAACACATACATAGAGCTCTACGTGATGTACAAGGCAAGGAAATAAAACAACATATATACAGTTAATGTGGTCCTGTTAAAGTTCTCAAAATGTATCATTGTGGTTAATGCCCATGCAAAAACAATTTCGACAAAATATTTTTTTTGAATCTAATTTCATGTACTTTACATTTAGTTATTCCACCATGTACACTGTGCAGTTCGGAAGTAATTTGTTATCACTACATCATACATGCAGTAAGCTGGTTTCCTGCCACACTTTTTTAGAACAAAATAAAAACTGTCAAACATAAATTCTTTTGATGCATTTAGTTTAGATGTACATGTATCTTCACTAGCAGATCTTACACTCACATATTTCAGAAAAAATTATTACCCCGAATAAATATAAAGTAATAATTATAAATGAAAAAATTGATTGATTAATAAGTGTTCGACGCCATACACAAGGGTATTTCACTTATGTGACAGCAAACTACTCAAGCCATGCAAGTACTTAAACAATACCAAAAACGGTGTTTTGCTCTGTAAGAAAAGTAGTGTTCCTCCAAAGGGCAAAAGGCTACGGGTAGTATGTTCTGTCTTTACTCGGCACTGGAGGAACATTTATTTTCTAACAAAGCTAACTCTTCACATACATGTAATATGGTTGTGTAAGCTTATATATAAGGAGACATTTTACTTTTGGAGTACACCTCTGTGAAACCGTCCTACAAAACAAATGCCCATGTAACACGGCGTTAAACACAATTCCAGTCAAGCAATCACTTATGAGCTCAAGAAATTAGAAGAAATCGCAAAAGTTTGATGTTGACCTTAACAGTGGGCCACGTTTAAAGTCATGACTCTACTCAAACACTTAATACAATGCAGCAAAGCTTGTACACTTCGAGTACTAAGTATTACTAAGTGAATGGTATTTTCTGGGCTCTCCATTCAGTTCTGTTTTTTTCTCCTCTCATGAGTCAGACCTCTGCAGAGAAGCATTTCCTGGAGTTTCTGAGTTAGAAATGACTAATAGTAAATATCCTACTAGCGATATGTTCTTTCTATACGTTTGACAAAAACAAACAAAGTTATAGACATTAAAAAAAAAGTTCACAGTCTATCAAATATCACTATGAATATATTTACTGCTTCAATATACCTTGCTCCTGACATATGAAAATAAATAGGTTGAAAACAAAAATTCATTTCTGATATAAACGGATTAGTTCGGGATTTCACCTTTGTATTGAAATTATGCAGGGATTTACAGTATAGTAGTGAAAAAGGGCTAACTTGACCCACCAATCGCAGTCTAACACTAGCTCAACCCCTAGACTGAAGTGAATAGTGAACTCGATAAGCTGGTTCCAAGCATATATATAAAACCTAACAAAAGCTAACTGTACAAATCTAGAACTTTCTAGAGTAAAGAAAAAGTCAATATATTCAATGCATCCTACAAATGAGCTGCTTATATTGCTGCGTTTATGTCATATATGAGCATGTAAATTCATGACACACTCTGCTCAGACCCAGCACTGAAATAGTTTGCACTAAGAATCAATATGAATAAGAACTTTTTAAACTTTCAATAGAATTTGATTAAGCTCATATATTTTCTTAACAAAAGCGTCCTTTTAGCCGTTTTCACATTACGTAACATGCAATACCTAAATCTATTGTAAACATCTACACGCATTAATGTATTCATTTAATAAATGAATCTGTTAAGAAATGTATTGGTTGAGCAGGTTATCATTTATAACTCTGATGATAATTACTCGTTTTTTGTTTTCACATGTATTTTATGCATCGATAGATGAACATGCTAGGGCATAGGCAGAGGGGTGTCAACCCATCCAAATGGACATCCTGAATTGAACAATGGCCACATTTGAACACCCTGTGTTAAGAAACTTTAACATGCAGGAGATAGGGAAATGGTTTAAATTGAACATTTAGTTACATAAAAGGGGAGGTAAATTGACCATTTTGGACATCATACTTTTGATTTCTGGCTAAGCCCCTGTGTACATGTGTACATGGGTCCCAAAAAAGTAATCAAAATCTAGAAAACTGCTTTGTTTTTTTACACGATTTTAGCTTAAGCAATATTATCAACTAAATAATACATTTTTTAACTTTATGAGCATGTCCAAAGTTAGGAAAAAAAATCTAAAAGCCAATTGTTGGAAAACTGCGTCTCGTGTCCTTTTCCTGCGCACAAAAATTGAAGCACCACAAAATTATGGGAAGAAAGAAAAAAATATCAAATTATTTCCATAAATTAAATTTTCATTAAAGAAACTGTTAACACATACATGTATAGGATATTTACTGTGCCCCTGACAGTAGGAGTGTTGGTACTGCAGCAATACCGTTATAGATGCAATCTACTGGTAATGACAGAACAGCCAGATGTTTATGCTGCCATTTTACCGTAAAATCTGTAATAAATTTATTGGGCTTGTTTTCTGCAATACTAAATGTAACGAAGAGTAAAGGTATGCATTTCACTAGGATTATATTTGGTATTGCAGAAAACAAGTCCAATAGATTTATTACAGATTCTACCGTTAAATCTGTAATTAATTTATTGGACTTGTTTTCTGCAATACTAAATGTAACGAAGAGTAAAGGTATGCATTTCACTGGGATTATACATTATATATGTGTAATCGAAGGATGAGATGTGTGTATCACTGTTAAAGTGTTGGCTAACAAAAGTTATTCAGATTATTGAACTAAATAGTTTAATGATCAAACAAATTCTTAAGTTTCTGTATTAAAAATCTAAAAAATCAGCTGTTATATTAGACTTGTATAGAATGATTGAATTCTGCATCTAATAATCTGCCTCGTTTACTTCAGACATAATTTTTCACAGTTTATTACACCACAATAGTACATATAGGTATCGCTTGACCAGAAGATGGTTAGTTATTTAGGGCAGGTGATTGCCGGTCAAAATCTGACAAAATACAATCAAATTTAAGTGTAATTTCTATACAAAATTAGAATAACTGCTCAAATTCACAATTTGATTTCAAATAACCAATCAAAGTATTTTCCCTTATTTCAAGGTAATTCAAACCTCGCAACTGTCAAACCAATTAAACATTTCAACATGTTCAGGAATTCTTTGTTTAATGTCACTATTTGAGGAGACTGGAGCATTAGTCTTTATTCTGACAAGACAGCATTTTCTGCGTGGGAACAAGGCACTGAACAAATAGCCTAATGATTATAATGTGAACACAATCTGAACATCAGGTCCGCCATTTTGTTTGTGGTCACGTCAGTAACGTGTTTGTGCATAGAAATATAAATCATAGAAATACCTAAACATGATTACATCATAATGGCCTTCACTAAATAAGACCTTGAGCAATGACTTCACCCTGGAGGACACCCTTATCAGCAGATCTATTAATAACTCCCCCACCCATGGAGCAACATGTAAACCCAGTTTCACTTCCATGTCCTTGTACCCTTGGGTTGGTTCTAATAAACCATGTCAGATTTCATAATGACTGCCATCAGTAGGGCCACTCCAGACAATGGACAACAGATTGCATAATACAATCCACATGACACCACTCAATTATGCTCTCCCCTGTAGTATCTACAGAACTTATGGCCACCTGGCTAAGTTACAACAACATTATATATTTATAAGCAGCCATTAGATGCCTATCAGATTCGTAGATTAATTAAACTTACATGTAACACTATACTAGGCATTGGATAACACAGAATGCGGATGCATGTGTTTATCAGCTTCTTGTATACATAAATCAGCAAACATTTAGAAAATTTATTATTAGGAGCTTTAATAGGAGAATAGTTAAATTTACATGACATGTACAGGACAATGTATTTGTATATTTGGAGTAATTTTTTAAACAGCTTTCAATGGTGTTTAACATAACATTCAAGATTTTAACTGAATGTCTAACAGCTGGATACACATGTAACCCTATTATATTATACCCTCATCATACAACACATAAACAATTAGAAATGAGTCCTGATTTATACATCGTGAAATAAACAAGACAAACACAATTGAAGCACATTCAATCATCTATTTTACTCTAATTCCAGTAATTTTGGAGGGATTTAATTGTAATAGATGAAGACAGACACCCTTTATGCCAGTCTCTGTCAGCAACAGGGGCTTGGCCAGAAATCAAAAGTATGGTGTCCAAATTGGTTATTTTGCTTCACTTTTCAAATAACTGGTTGTCCAATTTTGACAGTTTTCCTATCTCCTGCATGTTAGTTTCTTAAAACAGGGTGTCCAAATGAGGCAATTGCTCACTTCAGGGTGTCAATTTGGATGGGTGTCTACCTAAGCCCTTGGTTAGCAAACAACAATAAGCAAAGATTCTAAAGTAGCACAGGACATAATATTTTACATGGTTCAACAAGACAGCGAACAAAGGTCAGAATTCACAACAGATCCGCTTTGTGTTGCCCTAAGTACATTTGTAAGCATCAAGGTAATA
>JAQQZZ010020232.1:0-11167 GCA_030265115.1 Mopalia vespertina | reverse complement strand
CCTCTCGGTTTTCCACCGTAATAAGGCAAGGAGCAGTGTGAAATGGACAATCCGTCGTCATATAAGTGAAATACCCTGGAGTACGACGTTAAACGCCAATCAAACAAACAAGCAAATCAAGGACAAACTGGCGTTTACGTGCGTGTGTAGCCCAATGAACTGCTAACTGAGGCATTTAGTTTGAAGCATGCACCTGGCATTCACTGATATTAGGATTTGATTTACGTATTCCAACACTCTCGTGTCTAAACCGTTAACCGTAGCCTCGACATGTTATATATATATAAAACAAAATATCGCACAGGCACAGGGATGTCGATTCATGAAAACCGACGGATCAGCTCCTATACTAAAAAAAAAACTCCCAGAGGCAAGTTTCTAAATTGATCTTAAATATCGAGTTGTTATGGGTGGCATACATACATCTTGAAAGAAGGCAATGCCCGTATACTTGGTACAGAAAGTATGTGATAGATATGTAGCAAACCAGATATTTGGTATGGGCCGAGAATGAATCAACCTGCGAACTGGTATTTCAAAGAAATATAAATTAAAAATCCAGTGGATATAACATTTTAATCCAATAGGTTTTGTCTCAATGTTTCTGTTGGTTTCCTCTGCAGAGAGAAGAGATGGTATTTGTTTTTCCATCTAACAGCATTATCCCACTCATATTGCCACCTTTTTATTAATTGGCATTAGCTAAATTACCATACCGTTCAACGGTAGGCAAGGTGAGAATTTTGGCCTTTTTATTGTAAAATCCGCACATTCAGTCTTCGATTATGAGAACTAGAAGCCATACTCTGCGCTCCATTTACAAATAGCGCCTAACCCTTTGGGATGTTTTAAGTAACTGTGTGTAGATCCGTTAGATCATACAAGGCTATGTTAAATAAATTGGGAGAAACTATGCTCCCTTAAGGAGTACCGTTCTCAATCATAACCCGCTTTGAAATGTACCGACGAATTCTATCCTTATTGATGGATACGTCAGTTTAACCCTATACAGTTTCTTCGCCTGCTGTTTCCTCAAAATAACGTCGGAGCTGTGAGTTGTCGGGTCACTTCTCTGTTAAATAGTATTGATATCGCTTTAAGCGTCTTGGTTCTAATATATGTGACAATTGTTGAGTTGAGGATTCAATCTCACATTTTGCTAGAATGCCACTTCAGCGCAGGTCAATGAAGGCCAAACTTAGATAAACTCTGAGTTTTTAATCCTGATTTACCGAGTATCGTAAATCCACATACATTTAAAACAATATTTTTCAGTGTGTTGCGGATTTTATTGAAAAATGTAGAAAATGTTGACTCTTATAATAGTGTAGTTTTATTTTTGTATGTATGGATTTAGTTGCATATTTGCCGAGTCTATATTTGACGAGAGTATAGATACATTAAGTTTTTTTTGTAACCCATTGTATACCACGATCTATCCATTAACCTGCCCTGACCATATAACTTACCACCCTTGTATGTTGCATAGGCGTAAATACTAATAATGCGTTACTGTCTTTATGTTCATGACTACTGTGTAATACATGCTTGATGTAGAGAAAGACAGTGTTGCTAAATTTATATGTCCATTTACTTATGGTTGTATCAACGAGAGACAAGCCCAGAAGCTTTTGACGCAAAGCATTCTAAGAAAAGGAGCCGCCTCAAATCTAAATATGAATGAATAAATGGGAAAATAGCCTTGCTAAGAAAACAAATGATACACTTTGTCTAAGTGGTGAAGGCTCTGCAGTTAAAATGACGTAAGAGATAAGGCAACAGTCTTATGTCAATCATCAGAAATGGCATTACTTGATGGTCTATACTAGTCCCCAAACATCAGGTACAAAGTTGTGGGTTTTACTCAGCCAGGGACACCGGTAATATAAAGTTAATGTTAATATCCTACCTACTGTACCAGCCTTAGAATACAGCGATGACTGAATAGAAAGGATGAGTTTTTAATTTGGCCAGCTTACTGCCACATTATTTCACATAGCCCCGCTACCCAGAGAATATGGACCAGTGATTTCCCGTGATCAGTCACTCAAACCTAGGTGACGGGAATGACACTGTGCTGCGAGCTCCGTGGTTTTGAACACTGCTCGATAACAATATTTGCTTTCCTGTCTTCAGCGTTCGCGAAAATGCTGCCGAATAAGTCAGTAATCCGCTGTGGCGTTTTGTATAATAAAACAGTTTATTGTATTCCAATGGCGAATGCTACAGATAATAATTCCATTAAGTCGGAACAAAAACGTTAGTTATATCGAGGCACACTGCATTGCCTCTGCCTCAGAAGATCAAGGGTCATCCCAGTCCTACGTTAATGTCACGAATAAAGTATCTGTGGCTGTTGCGACAAATACTTTCCTTTATATGTGGCCAACTGGTGATAAAAAGCTTTCTGATATTAACCCGTACACCAGGAAAATTTAAACGACTTCATCAACATACAGACAAGTATTGTAACGAGGAGAGCGTTGGTCCCCTCTCTCCTAAACCACCAACGTGTAGGTCCGTTGCGTCGGAGACAGATGCTCTTGTCAACCACTGAGACGCGTTGGACGGGATGGAGCTAGACATAAGGCCTGCTCCATCTACATCTCGCCCATTTCCACATACTCGAGGGTTCATGCTGTCAAAGATATTTTAAAGATATTTAACCATCTACTTGTTTCCTCTGATATGAAAGTATTTGATGTTCAATATATTTTGGGATTTCGACACTTGTATCTGTCCCTTTTAGTTCGTTCGCAGACTTTGAATTTTGTAAATACTTTGAATGCATATTTTTAACTGTAATATTTGCAATTCATAGATCCAAAATGAAACTTGATATATTCACTCATGTGCGTGTAATTTTCGGTTCGGTTTGTTGTCAACCAATTTTAATTGGAAGCGTCTGGAATGACACGTCGCACAGTTGTTTGACTATATGTCGTATAGTACCATCGATTGGACCGTTTTAAAAGACTTACCTCATAAATTTATATTTTATATATCCCATGTCTTGGTTTCTCATCTTAGATATTTATAAACGATATTTGTAGACAAGTAGAACCACTTTTATTTAGATTGATTTACCCTCGATATGATTGTTAACGTTTTCTCGTGTTTACAAAAATGCGTATCCGTATAGATCACAAACGTAAATCTGACGTAACAGTTCAGTTTCTACATTTGGTTCTCTAGCCGAATTGATTTTTGCTGATACTAGTTCACTAACCGAATTGATAATTGCTACAACGGTCACATCACCATTAATTTCGTATATTTAAAGCGTTGGCTGATGTTGCTTCTTTTTTTAGCCATTCTGGACACATTTTAGTTATGCAGTTTTACTTTGGTTTGCTCTATTTTGTTGAGATATTCAGCTTTGCTGTATAGATCCTGACGACTAATTATCATCCCTGATGGATTTTATCTGGTGTTTTACTCCGTCGGTTCCATTTAACAAGCTTGTCAAACGATGTGCATAATCAGGAAAAACACTTCACGTGCCATATAGCCAGATGGTATTATTTACTTAGGAGTCGTTCTTGTATGGAATATGTTATAACCCATCAAAATGCTCACGTTGTTTTATTTGTGGTTTTTTGTTTATTTAGCTCTGGGATTAGCAACAAGTGACCGTGTTATGCTAAATGACCAAGGGGTTAGTTAGTCTGATTATACTGAGTACTTTTACAAGTCATGTCACCGAATAAAAGACTCGGTTGATACGTGGTAGCACAGGTCAAGGCCGTGTGTTATTGAACTCCAGAGAATTGCTGAATTTCCGCCCTCTCTGTACAATCGATTTTTTTATTTGGAGAACAGTGATACACTTTGTTGTGGGAGAGGTTACTGGGGTTAAAGTCTAACCACTGCCATGATGGAGACACTCGGCCGCTGCAATGAAAGATCTGAAATCGGTCAAAGTACCAGCATGTGGTATGAAACTGTGTCAAGTACAATAGTCTATCGGAAACACTTCAACAGGTCTGTCAGTTCCCTAATTTGATGGGCAAATGACAGCATGAGCCAGAAAGGAGATCAAAGATTTTAGGATCGCTTCTAGATCAAATACAAAACAACAACAAAACTAGCCATGGCAAATTTAAACGTTGGGCATAATTTTCTATAAGGATTGGTTGCTTGTGTGTTGATTTTAGACAGTTTCATTTGATACTATTTCATGCTGGTGTCGCACGGAATAAGTTCTGATTTCTACTGGTACATTAATACCGGATGACACCTCTCCCCCGTACGTCAATTGCACGTTATATAATATCCTATCGTCGAACCACCGGCCGTGACCTGAACTGTAGGGAGATGGTTAGTGTAATTATATAGTGACAGAAAACGCTAGGAAAATAGTTTCGTATTAAGGTAGAGATTATTCGTGTACAATCGGCCGATATAACCTGTCTGACTCGACATTTCGTTACCTCTAATCCCAATTAATAGCCATCAAACTACAACGAAAAACAAGTGAGCAGAAACCGGCTGGAGTAACCGATTACATGGTTCACCGAGTGTTCGATTGCTGCTGACTATGTGGTCGTCTGAACAAATACAAGCTGTCATGTTCTGGAAAGGAAAGGATAACTCCGATGTAGAATGGCTTTGTTAGGGCACGGGGTCAATGATGGTAAACGACTGGGTTATCGTTAATAGGAAACTCTTTCTGTTTGAACTATCGACAAAATGATCAATGTCAATGATCAATATTCTATACAAGCTGGCGGGCATATTTGTCAAGGATATTATATGCAAACCAAGGTTTAAAAAAGGAAAGAAGACAAAACAGAGCAAACTTTCCCGTCAGTACTTTTACGGCGACAAATTTACGATCATTTCAATTTTGTATGTTTTTAAAGCATGGTTCATTAATATTTATATCAAACGTATCATGTTTTGTCACATATCTATATATGTTGTGCACACATGTATAAACATAGATCTAAATATGTACATAATAACGGACAAACACATACTGGGATCATACTGAATAATGTACAAGTGTAACAAACGTATGTCAACACGTTAGATAAAATACAAAGAATGGGGCGGATTCACACAGCATCAGGTTCAGATCTGTCTAACCGACCAATCTGAGTTAACGCTCGTGGACAGGTGTACACAAGCAACGACTTTCTGGTGGTTTGTAGCACTGATATAAGATATCAGGATTTTATTTACCTGACCATGTTGGCTGTGATGGTGTGATTGGATAGAGTTTATCCATCGTGAATACGAAGGCTATTTGTGAATGGAAATAGATGCAGTTATCTCTATTCATAAGAAAGGGATATAAATTTTTTTTTTTAAACTGTGTGTATATCAGTGAAACAGAAAAACCTCGTGACTTAATGACTTGAGATTACATTGATATGTGGACGATATTAAATCACATCCATGTGATGCGATGAATTGACAGATAAACGTACCTCCAGTAACTTATAATGTACCTTATTCTTACAATATCATTCCTAAACCGTTAAACGTAACCTCTATATGTATATATATTTATTTAAAAAATATCACATTGGTTCAGGAATGTCGATTTATTCAAACCGATGAAGAACTTTCCGAGGCAAGTTTCTAAATAGATCGTAATATCAAGTTGTTATGGGTGGCATACAGACATTTCGAGAAACACAATGTCCACATACTGTACCAAAAGTATATGATAAATATGTAGCAAACAAGATATTCGTTTGTGGGTTAAAAATAAATCAACCTGCGAACTGGTATTTCAAAGAAATATAAATTGAAAACCCAGTGGATATAACATTTTTTAATCAAATATAGGTTTTGTCTAAATGTTCGGCTTAGATTACTGTTCACAGTGAAGAGTTGTTAGGTGTTTTTTTTAAATCGCCATGATTTTAAACTGATACTCTACCGAATGGTCAGGATGAGAGACATGCTCAGGTAATAGGGATGTTGGTTGTAACCTATTAATGGAACTCAATAATTGTTTCACCACAAATATGTTTCACACTTCCTTCCAAGTGATGAGGTATACCATATTCTCTGAATTTAGTTCAAAATGTGCACCAAATAATATTTCTAATCTGGAGTACTCCAACCCCATAAAATGGGTCCTAAAACACGTCGACTGTTTTGATTTAAGTACCGTTAACAGCTTTCAAATAAAACAAACGCCCAACAATTGCTGACATTACTCAACGTATTTAGCAGTTGGTTGAGAAAATATGGCCCCTTTTTAAAAGGAATATGTATTGTATTTATTTCTGGATGTGGATACAGTATGCGGTATGCTTATGTGTACAGGGTCGTTGATAAAAATAAAAGCTATAAGATCGGGATGGAATATTTTAAGTTGCGTAAAAACAAAAAGTGACATATCGATCAATTGGGATAGAATTATTCGGGACATTTCAAAGCGGGTTATGATTGAGAACGGTACTCCTCAAGGGAGCATAGTTTCTCCCAATTTATTAAACAGAGCCCTGTATGACCTCCCACCTTAAGTGTGCTTTACTGGCTGATGATGTAATGTTATTGTCTAACGGATCTACACACAGCTACTTAAAATATGCCAAATGGTTAGACGCTATTGGTAAATGGAGCGCTGAGTGTGACTTCTAGTTCTAAGACTGAATGTGTGGATTTCACAAGAAGGTGGCCACAATTCTCACCTTGCCTGCCTTTGAACGGTATGGTAATAGGTAGCTGAAATCCTGACCTGATAACTCAGCCTTAGTTTTGGGTCCAACTGAATATGACAGGTTGAATGGAAGAAATGGCAAAGGTCCCACGCCGTTTTAAAAAAAACCCCATGTATGGAGTTTAAAATTCACGAAATGTCTGTTCAGGCATAGAAAACTCCTTCATCCACCCTGGGTTTGTAGGTTCATGGCCGACTCGTTAGTGTAACAAGCACTCCTATTGACAAACATTTCTCTAAGTGTAGTTCTTTCTATCACAAAGGTGATGAGTGTGGCAAAATGCCAAGTAATAAAAAGGTTGCAATATGATTGGGATAATGCTGATAGAGGTAGATATTCTCATCAGTTTAACCCTACAGTTTCTTCACCTGCTGTATCCTTAAACTCAGGTCGAGTCGAAGTCGTGGTCATTTCTCTGTTAATGAGTATTTGCATCGCTTTAACCGTCATGGTGCTGGTTAATATGTCAATTGTTTAGTTGTGGATTCGATCTCACACTTTTTGCTAGAATGCCAGTTCAGCGCAGATCAATAGAGGTCAATTTAGTCAAACTCGGAGTTTTTAATCCTAATTTACCGAATATCTTCAAGGCACTTACAAATCAAAACAATAGTTTTCAGTGTGTTGGCGATTTTATTGTAAAATGTAGAAAATGTTGACTCCTATAATAATTTTTTTGTATATACCGAGTCTCTATATTTGGCGATTTTTGCAATTCATTTGTACATGGACATGAAAAAAATGGACGGATTCCCCGATAAAACTCTGAGTTAAGAAGACCATCTTCCATTTCATATTGAAATGCTTTATCACCATTCCCTTCCTACAGTGAGAGATAACAGTTACTACGTGGGATAAAGTAAATATTTGAAGTCTATTCTATCACCAGATGAAGAATTGGTATGCTATCGACACAGCGTGCGAAGCTAAGGAATCTATTGAGTGTGTAAATAATGATAATAAACACCTCAGACAGTCAATGGTTTTAAAAAGAGCGTTTCCATTAAGTGTTATTCACCCGGCGTACCCTCAAAGGAGAAAAGCCTAGTGATGTGTTTATGCGTAGAGTTAAACATGGTTCCTATTAGCCTCAGTGATTGCACTGGAGTCAAGGGATGTGTAAGATTCTGTGGTCCGGAGCCAACAGAGAATCGTCCGATCATAAAGCTGTCTTAAACTAACCGAGTTAATTATTGCTGTGCTATCTAAGCCATTGTAAGCCAGGCTTGCTGAAGGTGACAGCGGTATACTCAACATGGCTGACTTCTAACTGATGGAATGAACCCATGCCCCTCAACAGCATAAATAATCAAACAATTAATGACCAAAGAACAAGATTTGTTGGCGATCGAAATTGAATAATATTTAACATTACCTCTGATTTAACACAATTATTGATTATTTTAAGGGTTCCGAAGTGTGTGGGCCAGTCTATAGCGCGATACTGTTACAGGTACATGCTAATAACTGAGGTAAATATATTCCTGTAAATCTGATTAGTCTGATAAAGGGGATGAAAGGAGACAAATACTGGTAATATATTTATAGAAGTTGGGTAAGCAAACATTTGCTTTTACGAAAAAAGACGAAATGCTGTTTTACTAAAAGTAATGATTTAATCTAAGACCAATTCGGGTTGTATATGGGTAACAATTATATGGCTCCACGAGTCAATATTGTCTCACAGTGAAATGGAGTTCAAATGTTACAAGTCGTGTACATTTATACTAAATACTTTCTGATGTTTCAATGCGGCTTTTGCAGTGCGTAATCCTGACAGTTACGCCCTTCCAAGCACCCAGTGACTATTTACGCCTTGCCAAAATTAAAAAGAAAACCACATGTAAACAATAAGTCTCTCAAATGTGTCTAATCTATCGACAATGTACAACCGTTAGTGTCGATATGATTCACATGTTTGTTGTGATACCCAAAGAATATATAGTTTTCCATCATAACACATTCATCCAGCCATCCTGAGGATTTTTAATTTTAAAAAAAAGGCCAAGAAACCGGTGGAGCAGAAGTTCTGGTGTGATGGATACCCAGTCAGTTGGGTATTCATGGAAACATAGTTTTAGATAAGGAAGCAAAATCAGCCCATTTCGCAATTTAAAATATATTATAAAGATCTCAAACCCAACATTTCTAAATACATTTTGAATCTTTGGCCGTGTGTATGGGACGGAGAAGTCCAGAATAAACTTTACAACGTACATCGTGCTATTGGGCAAACTTTTACTTCCATGGAATGTCTTTATGGGCCAGGTAGCCCTAACGCGATGTCCTATAGGCCACGGCTACCTCACACAAACATTCTTCTCTGATGAAATTAAGACCAAACCAAAGTGTGAAATTTGTGACTGCGTATACGACATCAAACACATATAGGTTAAACGGATTGATGTGTATTATAAAATTTTATTTTTATAAACGATTGTTAATAACTGTAACACAATATTTAAATTTTGTTAGATCCAAATTAACATATTTGAAATTTGTGCGACGTATGTATATTCTTTTCAGTTTAATTTGTGTCTCTAGTTCATGTCCTATGCTCTAATAAAACACCGGTTTCAACATGACCAGTTTAGTCACGAACTACTAACTGGTCATGTTGAAAGCCGTGTTTTATTAAAGCGACTGTAGTCAGTCAGATGATAGCGGCGTGTCAATTATTGGAAGTCACTGCAAGAAACCTGCAACTATCGAGGTCTATTCTTATGTTAGACACAATCAGTGAAGAGTTACAGGTGCACATTGGTAAAACACTATCTCGACTGCGTTCCCAATTAGAGCCTTGTTTTCCAAACCCTTGCTTTAAGCCTGGTCGCATTTTGCTACACGGAAGTCAACCCTCACAATGAATTAATCCGTTGTACTCATATGGCGGGGTGCCAGCCCAATGGAAACTACATTCTGGGTCACTGTAATCAGTCAATGACAGGAAAACGCAGTGCAAAGACTTCAAAGAGATCAGCTTACCATTTAAATATGAGACTACTAGAGCAACAGGAAGCTCACTTCAACTGCCCTATTTTTGTTTATCTTAATACCATAAGCGGATTTAACTATATGTGTTAAAAAGCCAGCTGACTATTACTCTTACTTATCAGCGGTTATATACAAATCCTTTCTTTATAGCCTCTGATAAAAAGAAATGCCCGTTTCTAGTGAATTGTCAGTCAGTTAAACGTCCGCTGCTTTTACGTCTGCAACGCCCCCAAATGACATGACAAAATTGACCCCTCTCCTGAATATGCTCGAAGAAACCATATCGTTTTGTCAGCGGATAAGAACCAAAGGCCATGTTAGTATAAATATCAAAGATCAGTGTACATAGCTGACTATAAAACGACCCAAGTGTCATTCATGTTGGCGATATGTGTAATGTTTATAAGAGTTGTCAGAGAATGCCTTTTCCTCAATGAAATGTACGTGAAGCGGAAACCGCTGAAACAATAGGCGATGCTACCTTGGTCTTACGAATAATACTTCTCAATAACCAATGTATTAATATAGGGAAATGACATTTGTTGAATTCCAATATGAACCATGCTGTTCTTCAACTAACGACAGTGAATGCATACATATCGTAATTGTGTTTCAAAAAATATATTGTATCGGCACTATATAAGTATTTCCGTAGGTATTTGAAAAATGATCAATTCGTTTGTTTCACTCTTTGTTGTGTGATCAGTTCTGATTAAAATTTTAATTTTACTAGTGAATTTAATTTACCAAATATCTAACTTATTAATAGGGAACAAGACGCTGTGATATTAAACATTTTATGAGTGAATTTGATTTGAGATAATGTAAAGTCTTATGACACACATGCCGATTATTACGCCTGAGAGTTGTCGTTGTGACTATCACATAAGTCATTGACTTCGATGACCAACAGTTGTACTTACTTTTGCTGATTTACAGCTGGGTCAAGAAGACGAGAGTAATTGGCTAACCAATGTCATCCATCATGTTCTTTGGTTAAAGTCAACGATATAGAATTATACCCTGGTTTATCTGACCTGCCAGGTTAAATTTTGTTTATGTTACGAATTTTAACTTAATATCATTGATGTTCTCAGATGGATTCAGCGGCCGTCAGTTGGTTATGTTTTAAGAAATGTAATTCAAGACGGAGAAAGGTCGTAAGGCTCTGTGGTCCCCATTTGATTAAGTTTTGAGAGAGTGTAATCTCAAAATAGCGAATGACCTGTGGATTCTGATGTTCGTATTTCGTTCTGAATTACCTGAAACAAACGCAAAAGCAGGTGGGGGGTTGTAGTCCGTAATTGATTCTCTTCCCAGGGAGCACCATCTGCACGGAACTAAAGGGCAACATGAAGGTGAAGCTGCTTTCGGAACTAAAGGGCAACGTGAAGGTGATGCTGCTCTCGGAAATTAAGGTCTTGTTGGACCCCTTGGTCGATTTTCAGAACACCCGTTGTATTTAGTCTCTTATGCAGAAGAATATAAAT
>JAQQZZ010020221.1:0-11167 GCA_030265115.1 Mopalia vespertina | reverse complement strand
CAAGGAGTAGTGTGAAGTGGACAGTCCGTCGTCATATAAGTGAAATACCCTTGAGTACAACGTTAAACCCCAATCAATCAAACAAACAAACCAATGACATCGTGAAATGGCACAGATGGCTTTCAACTCCAATCAGTTGCTTACAATATTGTTTTCCACAGTTGAAACAAATCAAACGTACAGTTGGTTTGCTTCAAGGGACCAATAAATATAAATACAAACTCCTTTCAGTTGTTAACGGTTAAATGTTTAGCTGCCTATCGCTAGACTAGTTGATATATGTTTTTTTGTGGCACATCCTACCACCTTATCTGGTTCCCAGTAGTAACAAGTGTAGTTTCATTTATCAAAATGCTCTTACATGCCTACAATTGTCCTTGGAGACGTGTTGGCTGTGTAAGTTTTTAGACAAGTCCTTCAGTGAGTAATTGTGCTTAGCTCTTATTCTGCTAAAGTGTTCTATTCATTTCATTAGGCTGAGGTTATGTGGAAGCTTTCAGTTTAACTACGGAAATATGTGGGGACAAAACGACTAGCTCCTCTAGCTACACCCTGATCACATGGCACTTTCAACTCAAAAACCATTGTCGTTGTGGTCAATAAACATTGTTCAGCACTCTGACTCTTTAGTTTACAGGCCTTAAGTGGAAGAAAATATTGACTTTTCTCAGTGAAATCAGACTGGCCATGGTTTGAGGGGTTTAACTCCTTGACGGGACCAATCTGACATTTTACTCTGGGGAATTCTAAAATAATTTAGGCCTTGAAATGGATCAACTCAATTCAATAGATATGTTAGTATACTTCAGAAAACAAACTACAAGGGAAACCCTTTTATAAAACCGTCCATTTGGAAGTGCTCTTAGAAATTATGGAACGTATACTCTGATACTCACATACATGTACATGTAAATTGTTTTAATTGAGGGAACTCCTGTTGAACATTTAGTGTTTTTCTTGCACCAGTGATTTCCATATGTGTTAATAGGTGACTAAATATCTGCGTTGTTGCTATGTATGGATAGCATACATATTGATGTGTAAGTATTTGGAATGGCATGAATTTGTTATTATTTTGATGGTTGAAATTCAACTTCTTTTTCATACTTCAATAGTGGATAATATAGAACGTGGTAATGTAGAAAGATACTTTTAAAAAAGCAGACAATGTAGAGTGTTGATTGCGTAGACAGCAGGAAATGCACAGACATGAAGTTCAAAAAGTAGATTAAGTTTACAGCTGTTAATGTAAACTATAAAATGTAGAGAGTTGACAATGTAGAAAGTTGACAATGTAGAGACTTAATAATGTAGAGAGTTGTTCATGTAGAGAGTTGATAATGTAGAGAGTAAATAATGTAGAGAGTTGATAATATAGAGTGTTGATAATGTAGAGACTTGATAATGTAGAGTTGTTATGTAGAGAGTTGATAATGTAGAAAATTGATCATGTAGAGAGTTGATCATGTAGCGAGTTGATAATGTAGAGAGTTGATCGTGTAGAGAGTTGATATGTAGAGAGTTGATATGTAGAGTTGATCATGTAGAGAGTTGATATGTAGAGAGTTGATCGTGTAGAGAGTTGATATGTAGAGAGTTGATCATGTAGAGAGTTGGTCATGTAGAGAGTTGATCATGTAGAGAGTTGATAATATAGAGAGTTGATAATGTAGAGAATTAATAATGTAGAGAGTTGATAATGTAGGGAATTTATAATGTGGAGAGTTGATAATGTAGAGACTTGATAGTGTAGAGAGTTGATCATGTAAAGAGTTGATCATGTAGAGAGTTGATATGTAGAGAGTTGATAATATAGAGTTGATATTGTAGAGAGTTGATAATGTAGAGAGTTAATAATGTAGAGAGTTGATAATGTAGAGACTTGATAATGTAGAGAGTTGATAATGTAGAGACTTGATAATGTAGAGAGTTGATAATGTTAACATATGCTATTTTAGAGTTTATGAAATTACCAGTTAATAAATAAACAGTACAAAGTTGTAATAAAGTTTGTTTACCTAGGAAGTTTGGAATCACCTTAAAAGGGAACACTTGTTATTAGTTCTTAATTGTTTGGTTTGTTGTGGTCATTTGTGGTATTGAATAAAGCTAATTGTATTAAATTATGACAAACAATATAGTAAATGTTTCAATTAATAATATATCACACTAATTAAGATCGTTTCTCTGGGAGTGCTAGCGTCTAAAATCAAAGGTTGTGACTCAGCCGTATGGGGATTGCATAATTATTTCTTCCGCATAGTCCTACATGATCAAGTTTCTGACCAATCAAATCCGTTATATTGTTCACTTTCTCAAATCGATTTATTAACTATCAAAATCAAGATTTCAACTGTTAAAACACTTTTTTAAATCATGTTTTGTTTCTTGCAACTAAGATTTTATCAAGACAAGGACATTTAAATATAGTTTTATGAGTAATTGTAACCTTTTGCTAGTTGTGAAGGTATTATATCATCTAAACAAACAAATATATATTTTCTTAAACAATCTGATGCTTTCTTATTGAAAAATGCATCTTTTGCCTCCCATACTCATTTTCTAAGTCCTTAAAATAATTTCCATAATTTCTGAATCTCACTTATATTTTTTTTTGGAAACTGAATCAAACTAGGTGGCACCTCCATGAAACCTCCATGAAACTGTCCGCAACTTAGAAGAGACAGTAATTTAGTATCTCCTCAGTCCTCACCCAAAACTCTGTTTCACTCAGTTGCAGATAGTTGCTGACAAATCGCGAACATTTTGATTTTTGTAGAGCATGTATATTGAAAATTTCAACTTGCACTACTAAGGTTGCAGCCAGTTTCGGGTAGTTCACATAGACCTATGCTCGGCTTAAAGTATAAAATTGACAAGTGGAATTCAGAAGATGTCAATTGTAGAAATTTGATGATGTAAAGAGAATTTAAAATGTAGAGACTTATTAATGTGAAGATAAAAATGATTTTTTATTTATTTATTTATATATTTATTTAATTTATATTTTTATATTTGTTTATTTAATGTTTTTATTTTATTTGCGGTACTGCTGAGATCTTATTTTTGTACCGTTTTACAAATATTTGATCTTCCGTTTACTTCTCTTCACACTTTCAAGGTGTTTTACTGCTTGCTTTACAAACAATCATTTTTTCCAATCTATCTGGAGCTCAGATTCCTATACTTGTATTTTGTGTTTTAGCCTCTTAGCTGATCACGGAATCGGTTTCCTTTGCCTGGCACCAAATTGTATAAGACGTCACGGTGAGCATAGAAAGAGTCTGGGGTATTGATCTCTCCTATTTCAGCTATTTGGTAGGCAAACTTTCTCAGCCAGCCAGAAAATATAGGTAATCAGCTTGTGTAAACTGGAATGTTGTCATGTGAAAAACAGCAGATTGAGGGTGTAGTCAGACGTATTATCAATTACGCCGGAGTGGACCCTGATCAAACATGGCCGACAACACAAGTCAACTCGCCACAGATAACTTTGTTCTTCTTATTTCTATTGGGTGTGAATGAAGACCAGTGTAAGTGAACTCGATTGTTATTAATGAGCTCACAACTGCCGTCTGATTCTCAGACTCACTTCTATTGTCCAGAAGGAAAACCAATTTAGCTGTATTTGTTAAACCCTATTTACTTTCACAGGTCTGTTCAACTACTTGGCATTTTTTTTGTTTCAAATTCCTTAGTTCTAACTTATTTTGGTGATCTCATAGCTTGGATTTTAACTCTGAGAACTGAACCCTTTAGTCCCCAGCTCTCTTTATAGTATGTGGAGGCTGGGTGTGAGCTGTCTGGTACTCTCAGAGCTAAAGGGCATCTGATTGTAATTGTCCTGCCTTCATCCTCTCCTGTTTTGTCTTTGTTTGTTGTCAGTGGTGTTGAGGGTGGTTTTCTTCATCCATTGGACTGGCATGCCTTCATATGAGTGAAATAACCTTAAAGGTACTCCAAAATGGATTTTATAATCAGATTTAAAGTGACTCCATTACAAAGATAATCCTATAAACTATCTGTAAAAAAATCCCTAATTTTTGCGATTCTTAGACTTTGTTTTATTCACTTACAAACATGTGACTTTTAATACAAGTCCCATTAAAAGTCGCAATGTGAAAATTAGAAGTATAATGCTATAGACTATCTGTAAAAAAATCTTTTTTTTTTTCCGATTCTTAGACTTTGTTTTATTCACTTACAAACTTGCTACTTTTCATACAAGTCATTTGAGCTGTGACGTAAGCAGGGTAAATTCCATTCAGACCAGTCCCTGTCAAATAATGACGAGTCAATACCGGAGATACACAAAGGGTTGCTAGATCAGGAAATTTAAAATGGCAGCAGGCAACTTTAGTGAATGTTCTATAACAAGCTCTTCTTCAGGCAGCGAATTTAGCGATAGCAATTTATCTGATGACCATAATTTTGATGAAGATATATAACAAACAAATGTCTAATATGAATGATGGAACAGAAACAGATAGACTGCAAACAATTCGTATTGGAATTATCCCGAACCAATATGAGCCCTCAAAGTTTCATGAAGAAATGTAACAAGCTTTAGTCTTTCACTAAATTATAGTTTTATTTCATATATAAGACCATAGGTCCGAATAAATAAATAATTTTTCAAAATAGACATATATCAATGCGCATCATTTAGTACATGTACATAGGTTTTAAGTACCCTTTGAAACAATACTTTACCTGCGCTTCGGTGCAGAATTGATATATAACAACAATGGTTTCAGAGGGGATTAGGCTTTACTGCTCATTATAATATTAAAACAATGTATTCCTTTCCTTAAGGAATTTGTCTAAAAGAATTGACAGCGGTAGATCTTCATACATTTTGCAAATGAAAAGCACATAATATTGATTTTCTTCTAAATTTTCTTAACATATTTAACATGTGCCTAGTCATGTGGGGAACATTACTAAATTTGCCCAAATCTACTGTGAGGCCAGCAGTAACTTATCTAAATTTTGTAACATTTCTCCTAAAAGTAGACAGATGTGAATTGATCAGATACACCTCCACTTCCAACATCACTTTGTCGTCCTAATAAAGATCGTACTACTGCTGTTTTGGATATCAACAACCCACTCTTGTTTGTAAATACATGTATCTCTAATTCGTTGTTTGAGTGCCCATAAGAATCTTTTAGCGCAACACGCCCCTTGGTTCACTAAATACAACATATATACAATACAATGCATATATTCTGCACGATAACTCGAAAACCCTGCCGAACAGCTAGGAAAGAAATCTGGAGAATGACAAAATGGCGGCAATGTTTCTATAGATACGAGTCATGTGGTGTATTCCCCTGGGCCGGTTGCTCGAATTGCTATTAAATTTAATTCGCTATTAGATGACATCATGCCATGTTGAAGGTCTATCTCTAACCCGGTATTAGCAATTTAATCTGGTGTTAGCGGCTAATCCTCTTTCGAGCAACTGGCCCCAGGTGACTTCACTCGCGATTCACTGAGCTGTCAGTGTTGATACAGGCTGGATGTTCGAATCCCACTTTCTCAACAAGTACGCAGTATTTTGTAATGAAACAAGTTGCAAATCGTCCTGTGAATATTGGATTATTTTTATAAATTTTTTAAGTATCAACCATTTTGGACTACCTTTAAATGTGGCATAAAATCCCTATCAAACAAGCAAACAATACATGTAATTTTGTTACACATTAAAGAAAATTGAAGTTCCCTTTACCCCCACTGAAAAATTTACAAAAGCATATATTATGAATAATTGAAGAGAGAAAAATTTGCTAACCTCCACTGGGATTTGAACCCGGGACAAAAGCATATATTATATATGTTCGTTTCCTTCACTCAATGGGTTTTCACATGACTGAGACAACATTAAGTACACAGTGAAAGCCCCACCAAACAGAAAAACTTTTGGAGCAGTTGATTGACTTCGATTAAACTTTTGCTGTCAATTTTGCCGAAATTTAAAATAAAACAAACTCAGTTAAGCGCATCTGATTGACTTCTATTTTACTGTTGTTACCAGGTTTTGCTGAATTTTAAAAATAAAATAAGTCTGTACGTTTGCTTTCTTTCTAGTGTGCTTTAGACAATGGGTTTGTTCTAACAAAACTGATGCAAATAATGCTGTTATTTCTTACAATCCACTTTAATTGGTCGTTCATTTGTTAATGATAGAGACCCACACTCCAGGGGCAGGACAAGTTTTTACACTCTGTCCAATTATAAAATGTTAGACAGGCTTGACAAATTCTGACAGTGATAAAACTTTTTTCATGTTGTAAAATTGTAATTTAAAACTAGGAAATGACAATTGTCATTGTAATTTCACCGCTTTGTCAACTTACATTAGGCCTTTTGTTCAGAAGCTAAATGTGACGTTTACTGGGATGACTCAGTAATTAAAAACAACTTGAAAACTGAGAGCTGTTTTTACAATGCATTTTCTTAAATGAATTTAGGATTAATTCTTGATTTATAACCTTTCAAGTCACACGTCCATACCTTTTTTCCTGTTCCATTGAGACATGAGCCAGTGGCTTTGGGTTGTAATTAAATGTCGCACTAAGCCAAATATGTCGGGGGGACAGGGGTAAAAATCTTCACATGCTGACAGGAATTAGCTTTGTTGTCCTCTCTCAGACTGGATCCCGCACGACAGAGTATTGTGATTGAGCGCTGAAATACATTGTCGGCTGAAAGCATTTGTGGGCCATTTCCTGCCTAAATGTTGTGCTTTACAGAACTCATTAGAATTCAATCTCGCTGTTTAATTGTTAGGATTGTCAATGGTGTGACTCTACGATGTTCGCCTGTGTCACCTCACACGGCCCTCTTGCTGTGATAACCAAGGTGACAGGTAGCTTCGTCTCTATCGCCACGGCACTCCCTGAAGGACAGTTACTGGATTTTATGATTGTTCTGCAGATCAGTGATCTTACGTAGCATGAGAGCATTTAACGCGACACTGCATGTTATGAGGTGTAAACTCGAGCTGACTCATGGGAACTGCCAAGGCCATAAATATTGATACACTTTCAGTGCTGTCACATGTGCCTCCCAACACCCTACCTTTTTGACATGTCCCATGGTGTTGACAAGAAGTTTGCATGATGCAATATTGAAAAAAATATTATGCTATTATTTTAAATTATATTATCAGGAAAATTGAATAAGCCGATTTTCACTGATTGCGTGTCACTGTCCCTTCAGATAGTTGTGGAAATTGTTAATAAAGTCTTCAAAATGTATTTCAATCTTTCATGGGTTTTAGCAAAGGCTCCTTCCCCCTGCACCCTTTTGTTTGGAAAGTTAATCTAATCAAGAAGTGAAAGGCTACTTAATGGGTAATCTGATCTAGAGATACAAATTAAACTGTTAAACCTGAAAAAATGTAATATTTATTGTGTAATGTATTTATGAACTTGTTTTAGAGTCGAGTGTTATTCATTTCATTGTTGTACGCTCTGCAGGTTATTATCGATTAGGAACTGTGAAAGTTTGTGTATTGCATGTACATAGCTGGTATCATTATGCAACATGCCATCAAGATCATCATATGTGTGCTTATGTTTTCCGTCCCTATTTACTCTATATATTAATGGGTAGGTTTCCCACCTGTAAAGTCAGTTACACCACAATTATTATTGACACACCTTGTGTTTGTTTGAGTAATAATTCTATTCTTTAATTTAATGTGTGGTTTAATGGAAAGTCTGGACTTTCCTCGAGTAGAGAGGTAAGTGGAACTGATTTGTTCTTGATGCTTCAAACTGCTATTATTCCACACATCGTTTTAATAAACCATGTAAGGTGTCCTGAGCCCATCTATTATCATAGTTGTCATTGTTTGTTGCCTATATGTTCCAAGCGTGCAACCTTAAATGAGACTGTAAGGCAAAAACCTTAATCTAACAAACAAACAAATCTAAAGATAAAAAGATAAAAAATGACTGGGCTGAGATTTGATACTAAGATGAATGTAGCAAGGGTAAAGTAAATCAGATATGTATTCGGGCATGAGTAAATGAAATACACAGAAACTTTGTGAAACCTTATTTCCTATTTTATAACTGATTTTTCTGTTATGTGTGAAAACCAATGCAACAATACAAGCTAAATGTTGACTATCGGCCTGTCTTAAAAACCTTACAGTGGGTATTTATACCATGAAGATTCTGTTAATACTTGATGTCATGGTAGTTATTTTCATCACAAATTATGTAAGCTTATTTTTTAAAAGACAGGCACCTGCCAGGATTCTATATCTGCTCGTAGGTGAGAAAGTTGGAACAGTATGGGCCTTAAGAAGGGTCTGTAGAGAGCGTTGTGAAAGTTATATGAGGACTGCGTGAACATTTTAACACGGGTTTAAAGTCTTTATTAATGGTTGTATTTTTCATGAGCTGATGTCATCAAATATTTATTTTGTTTCCCTAAGTTCTCACAGATTTTATGTGATTCGTGGAAGCCATAGCTCTCTTTCCCTCTGACCCAGAAAAAAAAAACCATGAAGCTGAGCTACCCAAAATGTTTTAAGAAGTAATTTCAGATGGGAAAGCTGTTGTCGTGAAGCTTTGTGCATAACCAATTTCTGAACTCTGAAATTGAATAGCAATTCTTTCAAGGAGAATTCCTTTGAATGAACAGACAAAATTATAGTAGAGGAGCCTTTTTGCGAAGGGACAGCCTGATGAGGGAGCGTCGGTTATCAGCAGAAATGTGCTGTCATTTGGCATGTGACAACCTTTTCAACTGGAAAATCTGAGCACTGGGGCAGCAAAGATGCCAGAGGATGGTAAATCCAGCTAACGAACTATCCTAAGTTGTCATTGTCTCATCAGTGTATGGGAAGAAATATGAGATGATTTTGGGAGAAAAAGGTGTAATTCGTGGAGTTTAGGACTGATTACTAGCGCTGGACAAGTGGTAACAAGGAGAAGACAGTATTAATTAGAGCCACGTTTGTCCCCTTTTGTTACTCTCCCCAACAATTGCTATCAAAATTCCACGAAAAATTCTTCCCAACAGAAAGAAAAGAGTAAAATGCAGGTTTTAAAAATGAGTCACCTCTAAAATAATTACAGGAGATATTGGTCTTCTAAAAGACCAATCAGAGAAAACAAAGAAGGTAACGATGTGCCAAAGTCTGACCCCCACAACAAAAGACGAGAGCAGAGTGCAGTGATCAAAATTCCGCCGACCAGAGAGGAAATTGCTTCCAGATTTGCCTTTTTTACGCGTTAACTAGGTTGGTCATGGAAGACTACAAGCATTGTGTGTCTGTCACCCTCTCCTGGACATGGAGCTGTCAACTGCCGGCTCACAGAGCCTTCTTTGCCTGACAGAGGCCTAGCACAGCTTCCGGGGTCGTTTATTACCCTCTAAGGCACCATGGTAGGGCGACAGGGACACTGAGGAGAAACTTTGTTCCCTTCCTATGTTATCTCTTAGACTTGCCCTTCCCTTGCCCTCCTCTCTTGGGCATTACTAGATTCTCTCTTTATCCCTCTTTTTGACCCTTTTGGGTGATGCCCCCACCCCTAATGCTCATGTTGTCTTCCAGGTTCCTCTGGCTAGAATTTCTCTGCTCATTTAATGCTGATTTCCTGAGCACTCGTCTGAGATTCTAACTCTCCGGAAACCCTGTAGTTACAAGTGACAGTTTTCACCGAGGCATATCTTCACGTGAAAATGTTAAATCATCTGAACGTCAAAGCCAACGATCGTGCATGTTATGCCATGTCATTAAGATCAGGAAGTTGAAAATCTAATGATTGAAACAAAAATTTGAGATGCTGATATGCTTTGAAGTTTATGCAAACTCTCATTATATTTGATAAAATAAAGTGCTACTTCATTAAGTGTGAGAGTGTGTAGTTTTCTTCTGTAATAGATCCCTTTGTGTTTAACAGGCATTTTGCCTGGTTACAGTTGACTTTATCACAATTTAAGTAATATTTTTGCCAGAAACAATTCATTCTGCTTCTTTTATTTAGATCTTAAGTTTTACAACAAATCTAACACTTTATGACTACTACTTTTTTTGTCTACAATAAAAAAATTATAATAGTAAAGAGAATGACTGTATCTTGTGTCACTAAATACTGTATCATAATAGCTTATGTACATGTAAACATTCCTCTCACTAAATAGATTCATTATAGATGTCTGTGTATCATTTATATATTTCTAAAAGAAATCATTTATATATATATTTCCTGGTGGAGGCAAGAAATTTTTTTTTCTCTACAATAAACATATATACAATGGCTGTATTGTTTGACGAGAGTGATTAAGCTTTCGAGAATTTCTACTGGCTTATCTCTTATACGCAAGTACAGGCATTTTTTATTATTCTCAACCGCATTTGGTACTTGTTGTTGTTATATTTTTGTTTGTTTCATAATGATATAGGTTTCTGTTGGTAAAACTCAAAGGGTTAGATTCTCGATCTTACAGTGACAACATAGACTAAATATTAATTTTAAAATTAAAAATTTCATCTTCAGGAGGCTTTTTAACATCTTCAGTATATAGTTTCACTCAGTGTTTCTACCATACTCAATAAACCTAATGTACGGTATTCATGATTGTCTGACTGTTATCTTGCTGAGTGGCCGACTGGTATCCATAGTCAAGTGTCTGTGGCTGATTCCCTCAAATATGCTGCTATTGAGAGTGTTGGCTATATAATATAAAGCACATCATTCTTACTTTACTATTGTTCCTGGTTATAGGCAGGGGCCTCAGTAGAACAATTACTGGTTAAACAACATTTAAATTTAATAAATAAAACCAATTACCATTGAATAAACTTAACAAGAATGACTGTTTTTCCGCTAACAATGGACTGGAGGAGGAGAGTCCAAAGACCATCGATTTACCTCTCATCTGTTTATTGTACTTTTTTAAAACTGCTTCAACTCAAGGTTGATTCTCAAGTTACGAATCAAAGGTTATGTCTATTTTGACTTTTATACATGTACATGTATCTTTTAGAAACTTACATAACAAGTGTGAGTTTCACATAGTTTTGTGAATTTTTGGACATTTAAACTAGAAAAATATGGAAGATCACCTAAAATTTCGTCCATGAGCAATGCTTACATTTTTGCTAGTTGTGACAATATTACAGCATGTAAACAGACAA
>JAQQZZ010020210.1:0-11167 GCA_030265115.1 Mopalia vespertina | reverse complement strand
ATAGGGATATGGTAAGTCACCCTATTTGCTGTACTAGAACATAAGGATATGGTAAGTCGCCCTATACTAGACCATAAGGATATGGTAAGACCCTATGCCCTATGCTATAACATAGGGATATGGTAAGTCACCCTATTTGCTATACTAGACCATAAGGGTATGGTAAGTCCCCCTATGTCCTATACTAGACCATAGGGATATGGTAAGTCACCCTATGTCCTATACTAGACCATAAGGATATGGTAAGTCACCCTATGCCCTATAATAAAACATAGGGATATGGTAAGTCACCCTATTTGCTATACTAGAACATAAGGATATGGTAACTCACCCTATGCCCTATACTAGACCATAGGGATATGGTAAGTCACCCTATGCCCTATACGAGAACAAAGGGATATGGGAAGTCACCCTATTTGCTATACTAGAGCATAGCGATATGGTAAGTCACCTTATTCGAAAATAAGAATATGGAAAAATCATTGTTATGGAAAGGACTTGATTTACCCTTAGTCACATTTAATATTGCATTATTTAACAGGCCTGTGCTGTAATCTTTTCTGGCATAACCTTTAAATCGGTCCTCTAAAATTTTGTGAGATAACCTAACATTTGCATATGCCATTGCTTTGCTGATTTTTTAAATAACATAAATGTGCATTTCTGAAAAAAAAAAAAGGAAAATTGTTTTATAAAATTATAATACTGTTTCCGTGATGAGCAGATTGACAAAATTTGTCAAAATTAGTAGCAGAATGCAAATTTAGATGAACACTCCAAAGAATTTCTCCCCAACAGCACAGGCCTTTTTAAAATAATTAAATCAAATTTTATTTTTTGTTAAGAATAGAAATGTTGAGAATGTCTTTGTAATATGAAATTTATGTTTGAAATTACTAAATACATTTATATGTGTTTGTTGTGCAGTTTAACTGGACAGCTTTGATGTGGGCTTGTTACAAAGGGAAGACAACTGTGGTTCAGGAGTTATTAGAAAGAGGAGCGAATCCCAATGTGAAAGCAGATGTAAGAAACATTTCTTGGTGTTGTATTTTAAAAACATAATTTTTCATAGTGATGTGTGGAGTACAAGTAAGTTGTGTATATAATGTTCCAGCAGACTCCATATTATCAATCCTTTAGCTAAGGCTGTTATTTTTCAAGCATAGTGATACTGTCTGCACTCAAGGAATAATTAATATCTGTCATAGCAAAACACTTAACATTTTATAGAGATGTAAAATGTGACTTAATATGAGTGAATTACGCTTGAAATCATAGTTAAACAGCAATCAGTTAATCAATCCACCATGTTATAAGTGCCACTTACTCATTTATAACGATGAGGCTGTTGTACCGTCTGTATTTCTGGAAGGCTGCTGTGATCCAACCCATAGCTGAGTCACCACAAACATTATACAACATGTGATCCATTCTTAGTCGACTCACCACAAACATTATACAACCTGTGATCCATCATTAGCTGAGTCACCACAAACATTATACACCCTGTGATCCATCTCTAGCTGAGTCACTACAAACATTATATAACATGTGATCCATCCTTAGGTGACTCACCACAAACATTTATATAACCTGTGTTCCATACCTAGCCAAGTCACCATAAACATTATACAACCTGTGATCCATCCCTAGCCAAGTCACCACAAACATTATATAACCTGTGATCCATCCCTAGTCGAGTCACCATAAACATTATACAACCTGTGATCCATCCCTAACCAAGTCATCATAAACATTATACAACCTGTGATCCATCCCTAGCTGAGTCATCACATTATACAACCTGTGATTCATCCCTAGCCGAGTCACCATAAACATTATACAACCTGTGATCCATCCCTAGCCGAGTCACCACAAACATTATATAACCTGTGATCCATCCCTAGCCAAGTCATCATAAACATTATACAACCTGTGATCCATCCCTAGCCAAGTCATCACATTATACAACCTGTGATCCATCCCTAGCACAGTCGCTACAAACATTATACAACCTGTGATCCATCCTTAGCTGAGTCACCATAAACATTATACAACCTGTTATCCATCCCTAGCCGAGTCACCACAAACATCATATAACCTGTGATCCATCCCTAGCACAGTCGCTACAAACATTATACAACATGTGATCCATCCTTAGTCGACTGACCACAAACATTATACAACCTGTGATCCATCCTTAGCTGAGTCACCACAAACATTATACAACCTGTGATCCGTTTCTAGCCGAGTCACCATAAACATTGTACAACCTCTGGTTTCTAATACTTGTTGTTCAGTACAAAGTTTGATTAAGGACTTATTGATCCCATGCTGAACACAACAAATAGGGAAATTCTTTGGTTGTGCTAATGTCAATCACCGTTTGAATACACCACCGTCATGTAAGTGAAATACCCTTAAACATGGCGTTAAATACCAATCAATCAATCTATCAAACAATTAGCTTCACACCTTCATAGCTTAAAGGCCATTTTTTTTACTGCTCAATTTGCTGCTACGCAAACGCATTGCCAAGACTTATGTTTTATAAGGGTGATGCGCTTGCATAGGAGAGATGTACCTGCGTATACCTTGGACTTGAACAGTTAAACAAATTTTATCTAGTATTCTTTATTGGTAGATTTTGAGAAAGTCTTTTCCTATCTTTCCCTATAAATACAATTAACCATGGCTAACTCAATTGATGTTACATTTGGTTACCCAGATAACAATATATCGGCCAGGAATTTTAGAACCATGCATTTAACAACTCTCAGTGCAAATTTTTAATGCCTTTGACTTGCTTTTGGGTTGTGAACAATCATTTGTATTTGTTGATTGAGGGTAGTGGAAGTCATAAAGAAGAATGATGGTATGTTTTCAGCACAATATGACCTGTTTATCCTGGGCTGCTGGTAGAGGCTACACAGAGGTTGTCTCACTCCTAATACAGAGAGGAGCTAAGGTCAATGCACCTGATAAGGTAGGTTTCATATTGTGCTATATATGGTACTCATCTACATCCATAAAACTTTTAACTTTTCTGTTAGTTTTGAAAGTTTATGCTACAGAGGGCAAGTCAAGCCCATATATGTTTACTTCGGCAATTTATTGACACCAAATTATATTATTTCAATAAGTTGGGAATGTTAACTGCTACGTGTAAAATATATTTGCAGTGTTACATGTAATATGCTTGACCATCTGGATATTAATTTTCCAATGGAGCATTTGTGTATAACTCTTCATAATTGGGTTTTGTTGAGCTTCATTGTTGTTGGAGTTCATCGCTGCCATAGAAGTGAATTCTCGTTAAGCACAGTGTTTAACACCAATCAATCATTCAAAGTCTTTAGGGTGTGTAGTTTCTTGAAACAATCAAATTGTCCTCATTGCCCATCAGTTTTTGTTCCTAATCATTGCTGTGATTGTTTTTTACCCATTGACTGGCAGTATGGGACTACTCCTCTCATCTGGGCTTGTCGTAAAGGTTACCTACAAATAGTTAACCTCCTTTTACAAGAGAGTTCGAGTGTGGATGTGGCAGGCATGGTCAGTATCCTTTGTTTTCATTTTTTGACATCACTCACCAGTTCTATATACATTTTATATGACTTCTCTGTAAAGATTCTCATAATTTTCCTATTGCAAAATCCACATGGCATTGTATGACAAGTTTTCTTATTCTAATGTGAGATGTTTCACACTTAAAAGTGTATGCAATTTTGATCCTTTATTTTCTTCTTGATATCATAGAGCTGAAATGCACATTTCCGTTTTCTGACAGATGACCTATATTACCGATCGTAAGATGTGAAATACTTTGTGAAGCACTATGTCAGTGAATCTTTATTTTACTCTTTATTAGAACTCCTGGACAGCCTTGTTAGCGGCCACCAGAGGAGGCTTCACAGATGCTGTGGGTGAAATACTACAGCATAATGCTAACCCTAATGCATTAGACAAGGCAAGTACAAGGATATACATGCAGCTTTTGCTTGTGAGAACCTCACCCCCCAGTCGTTAGCCGGTCATGTACCCCTCACAGGACGAAGTCACGGGACTAAGCTCCGGCAATGGCAGGGATGATTTTTACGAGGATTTTCTCTCAGTTTTCCACCATATTTAAATGACATGGTGAAAAATACCCTTGAGTAGGACATTATACCTCAATCAAGCAAACAAAAACAATCGGTCCCCATTGAAGGCATGCACAATTTACTTTTATATAAATATGTATTTGTATGTTGAAACCAAAAATCAGTAGTTAACAATCAATTGTGTTCTTTTCAATAAATACTAATTATTGACAATTTAACCTTTCTAGGCATTCAGTTGTATATTATGTTGATATCATGCCGAACATCAAGTATATGAGTGAGTTACAAGATGTGGCTCCGACAATCGCGGAGGTGGTTTCTACGAGATTTCTTTCCGGTTTTCCACCGTAATTATAGGCAGTGTGAAGCAGACAATCAGTTATCATATAAGTGAAATAACCTTGAGTACAACATTAAACCCCAATCAAACAAAATCCTTCATTAAAACTGAAAGTCAATGTAGATAATGAGATTATTGATCAGTTTAAAAATTGATTGACATACCTGTGCAAGTGTGATGAATTGTTGGAAATATTACAGAAAGTCTAGCATGTTATTTTTTATTAAATATTACACATATCTTGATAAAATTATTGGCACTCTTAAATCTTGAACTCCTTCACACTTTTGTCATGTAAGTTATTGATGACCTGCTATTCATCGAAAGGATACGTTGTTGTTGATCTACGCTATTTAAGTCCTTACTAACTGTTCTGCACATGTGACAGTATACCCCTGAAATCTGGGTGTGTGTTTTAACTCTTCCTATAATGTGAGGCCCGCAGCTGGTTAGCTTTCTGAGTCTACTTCGATGTACCGTTCACAGGATCGAGTGTGTTTGTCAACCCTCAGGAATATGAGTGAGTCACAAGATGTGGCTCCGGCAATCGCATGGGTGGTTTTTACGAGGTTTCCTCTCGATTTTCCACGGTAATAAGGCAAGGAGCAGTGTGAAGTGGACAATCCGTCGTAATATAAGTGAAATACCCTTGAGTATGACGTTAAACCCCAATCAAACAAACAAACAAACAAATGTGACTTAAGAATTAGTTAAATGTCCACAAGCATAAATTAAAACTTCTTTTCATCTGACGAAACATGTCTTAAAAACATGTTTCCAACAATTAAAATGTTGTTTTTGTTTTGGATATTTAAATAGGCGATAAAAATTGATTTAAAATGGTGAAAAATTTAACGCACTGGATTGGTCAGAAACTTGAAGTCCTTGTACAAACCCCATACAGCTACGTCACAACTCTTGGCAGTAAAATCCTAATTGCGTGATATCTTTTAATTGAAAGATAATTGTTTGTTATATTTAACACAATAAGCTTTATTCATTACAACGACAGATCAAAAAATTACCAGGTGTTTCCTTTTTAAATGTCATCATCTTTAAAGGTAATCAGAACAGACACCTAGTGAACTACAGTCATTTTGTCTGGCTTAAAGATTGAATTATCCTCACCAATACATGGTGTGGCTTTGTCCTAACTTCTTGTTAGAATTTATTTCACACTACCTTTAAAAATGATGCTTCCGAAAGCTTATGCATCAAGGATATATATCATTTTAAGAATTGATTCAATTTTTACAACACAAATGTCATAAAGAGACTAGTGGCCTGCTTACATGAGATCATCATGACTGACGTAAAAACCACAATCCAGTTTAACCCCAGCTATTTCCATTCTTGGACAGGGTGTTTTACCCCAGCAGAAGAAGTCCTGATTTGTGCGACATAATATTAATCTGTGATGTTTGTTTTGTTTTCCACAGGATGGTTTTACAGCTCTGACGATTGCAGCAAAAGAAGGTTATATAGAGATAGCTCAGGATCTCTTAGCTCATGGAGCTTATGTTAATCTTAGAGACAGGGTGAGCTCTTTCTTATATCTAACTTTTTTATATGCTTAATATATACATACACTTTTAGTTGGAATAAAGTCACAAAAGCACAAAACAAAAGCACCGAACATAGTTTACATAGAATATTGTTTTATTTGTCAGTGTTTTGAATATCACTGTGTCCTGATGCATGTCATGATGAGTGATTGTAGCACACACCCAAGCTTCACAATTCTATATTCTCACACCAAATTGTGATTTTTGTGGCTTTCAATTTGGCGGACATGATTTGATGTGCGTTATGGCCAATTGCGCGGTATGGCGTGGCAAAGTATAGGGTGGTTACACTGTATATTATAAAAAAACTCGTGTTTAAACTGAGGAAAAGAATTTAATGAATTCTTTCAAAATAAATTTTCCCACCTTGTTGTGGTGTCAGTGTTTATTTTCCTCAGCTTGATTTCATTGTCTCTGATTACCACTGATTTTTCATTCCTGATGATCATTAATTAAATGAAATATATGTAGAGATTTAGCATGGGTATCTTCTTGTTTCTTGTGACTTTGGTATTGTGTTTAACCCATCTTATTCATGGAGGTCTCTTTCTTACAAGTACATTATCCTGACACACTTCCATATGAGTGAAATCACCTTTCTTACATGTACATTAACCTGGCACACTTCCATATGAGTGAAATCACCTTTCTTACATGTACATTAACCTGACACACTTCCATATGAGTGAAATAACCCTAACATGGCACAGATACCTAATCAAATGAGACACAGACACTTAGTTCAGGTCAATTCATGGTTAAAGTGTAATTTGTGAGTATGCTTTCAACAGTAAGTTTATGTTAGTGTGATTTGTGAGTATGCTTTCAACAGTAAGTTTATGTCAGTGTAATTTGTGAGTATGCTTTCAACAGTAAGTTTATGTTAGTGTGATTTGTGAGTATGCTTTCAATAGTAAGTTTATGTTAGTGTGATTTGTGAGTATGCTGTCAATAGTAAGTTTATGTTAGTGTGATTTGTGAGTATGCTTTCAATAGTAAGTTTATGTTAGTGTGATTTGTGAGTATGCTTTCAATAATTAGTTTATGTTATTTGTTTCAGGATGGAGATTCTATACTAATTCATGCAGTAAAGGGTGGTCATATTGAGGTGGTTCAAGCTCTACTCAACAAGTATGCTGATGTCGACATCCAGGGTTCTGTGAGTTCACTTCTACATAGTCATCTCTATTTAGAATAATACTGGTTAATACCAAGCAGAGAACTGAAGAAGTGGCCTATAAATGACCCACATCCTCGCACTTAGAGCAAACTAATAATCTTTTTTTGGCTGGGAAGTTAACCCTTCTCATTTAAGTTAAATAGTCTTGATCAATTCAATCAATCAGTCAATCAATCAATCAGTCAATCAATCAATCAGTCAATCAATATAAAACGCCAGTTTAAAATAAGTATTGGGGATCAGGGAATGGTATGCTGGTTTCTAATTACAATTCTAATAGGGTTAATTGTTTGCTGTTTAGTCTAAAATGGAAAATGTAATAACCAGTAAGCCGCATATTGTGAAATTAAATGTGGCTACAGGTCATGTGACCTGGGCCTCACCAACCCATTATGACCAGGCGTATCTGTCCATTCACGAGTGATGTGTCTCTGTGTGCTTGGGGAGAAGCTTCCTGTTGCCCTGGTGCTCTCAGATCTAATGGGCAACAAGAAGCAGATTTGTTTGTGATGTCTTGAAATTGTCTTCATAGTTTGTCCTGTGTTGTCTTTGTTTGTTGCCAGTGATGTCTATGGTGACATCCTCCACCCATTGGGCTGGCATGCACACCGTCATAAAAGTGATGTAACTCTCTGCAATAAAATGCATATATGTAAAATGGGCATCATTTCTTGTGTTGAATTATGTTCTCTAATTTTCTTATCGAGCTATATCCATTTTATAATTGGATCTTGAACATTGGGTATTGCTTAAACTACAGTGAAATTCATCCATGCGGCCATGTCTTGCTACTTTAATCATTAAACAGAAGAGCTCCACAAATATTGACCAATCAAATCTCTTTCTTGTCACACTATGGGGCTTACGTCACGAGACCTATAGAGTCAAACCTTTGACAGTTCACACCAATGACCTATATAGGATCACACATGTTATCAAGAGTGTAAGTCGCATGGCGTCATGCCCAAAATGTCAGCTACCAGTGACCGTATTTAGATATATACTCGTAACCCTCACGTGATTTTATAAGAAGAAGAAATGATAAGTCGATATCATATTTAAGTATGTTTAATAGTAAGCTTTCAAGGGATATAGGGGTTATTGCAGCCAGGAGCATCACTTTAGACATGGCATAAAACTCCAATGAAACAAATCAGTTCCTGTTGGGTCGTCCATGCTTCTATGGCACAGCTCTTGTGATATGAGCAACTCAAATCATTGACGGACAGCCTATGATAACTAGCCATGACTCTCTATTGTGGATAGGTCATCCAGCTTCTACATGATGTTGGACTTAAAATATGTTCCCATTTAAATCTGGTGTGAAACAGAACCAATTATTGTTTGTGGATGCCAATTGAACCATTTTTGTTATAATTATAGGAAGGGAAGACAGCTGTTTATT
The DNA here is from genome assembly GCA_030265115.1 of Mopalia vespertina. Taxonomy (NCBI): domain Eukaryota; kingdom Metazoa; phylum Mollusca; class Polyplacophora; order Chitonida; family Mopaliidae; genus Mopalia; species Mopalia vespertina. Next base: position 2,571 of record JAQQZZ010020210.1, on the reverse strand, counting down.
GGGCTATAGAGAAAGGTCATAATGACATTGTTCGTCTCCTATTGAGTAACGACGCTGACACAGAAATCACAACCAAGGTAAGGAGAATAAGATCAGGCATTCTGAAGATTATTTTGGGTTAAGTTATTGCTCATTGGCTACAGAATTTTGGAATTTGCTTAGAGATGAACACATTTGGCTTTTATAAGTTGATTAGCTTCTTGTAAAAATGTGAAATACTATATAGATTCCAGTTTCTCCCTCTGTCTTAGTACAAAGTTTGTTTAGAAGGATGACAAAAGACATTGAACTGTTTATTACTCTCCTTTATTCATCAATTTATTCACTATTTGTTTTTGGTCACATATTTGGCCTTGATGATAAAATAGCTTAATTGAGTCAATTGAGCCTGGCAGGCAGTTGGGAGGCAGCTTCCTGGTGCCATTTTATAAAGAAGTCTCACATGTTTTTGAGCATATTACAACAGTTTCTTTGCTTAAAACTTGATCAAAACTTTTTAGGGAAAGACTTCACACTCAGGAAAAGTTAATTATACAATTCATTGAAAGTTATTATAAATTTAAATGATAGATTTATGTAAGAGTTAGGAACTGTGAATCGAAATGATAGATTTTATTTAATTCAATGGATTTTGGATTTATTCAGGATAATGATACTCCATTGTTACGAGCTGTGAAATCCAGAAATGAAGAATGTGTGCGACTTTTACTGGAGAAGAATGCTAAAGTTTCTAGCATGGACAAGGTGAGGGTGTTTAATCATACAAGAGAAATATTCTCCAGAAGCACAGTATGGGTTCAATCAGAAGGTATTAGTCCTCATAACACAGCCTTACAGGAACGGGTATAATAAGATTGATAAACATAATTTAAAGGGCATGTCCAGTAAAAAGTTATTTTTGAACTTAGTTTGAAAAAAGTCTGACGGCAGTATGTTTTAAGTTTAGTCCATAAAGACAAATCAATCAATTGATCAATATATACATGTAGTGGTTAATATCATGATTGTGTTACAGAGGGGTGATACAGCTCTACACATATCTCTCAGAGCCCGAAGCAAAAGAATCACAGAGTTAATGTTACGGAACCCTAAAAACAGCCGCCTTCTCTATCGACACAACAAAGCAGGAGAGACACCATATAGTATAGATGCTTACTATCAGAAAGGCATTCTAACTCAAATATTTGGCCATCGTAAGTTTGATTTAATCTTTCGTTATGTAACTTCTTGGCTTTTACCTGTATGGGGATGATGTGTTCTGCATGAAATGCCCTCATGTTACCTAATGGGACTGGCGCCAGTTGATCGAAAGAATATTAGCGGCTTACACCAGATTAAATCACTAATACCACGTTAGAAATAGGCCTACAATATGGTGTGATGTCATCTAGTAGAGAATTAAATTGAAAGTGCTTGGAGCAACCGTCCCCTGGTGTATACGGCATTTAACACAATCGAGTCAATTTATATGACATAAAACACCATCAAGACAATTCATAGCCTCAAGGTCTGTTAGAAATACAATTTGATGGCTGATTTAAACTACATCCCACTGTTTTCTTGTCACACAGATTTAGATCTGTCTGAATCACAACTGCTGTGTTTAATGATGTTGGCAATGTAGGGTCCATGAAATGACCCTGATTTAGTTGTCCAATACAAAGTCCACTACACAGTGAATCAACAAACATGGTTGGGTGGTTGTTGTCAACTTTTGATAATCAGCTGTGTGATAAGATGTTTAACATTGGTTTCATTGTACATGTGAGAAAGCACTAGCCCTGTGAACATCTGATTTCAATCAAATTGAGAATAAAGCATACACAGTTATGATATATTTGCAAGAGGGAGTTCATCTATTTTAGTTTGACTGGTATTTATGGTCATTTGTTTGATCACACATATATGGTATTATGATGAGACTGTCTATTTGTAGGAAAATTGAATGCTAATGATGGGGAGAACTTGCTGGGTTATGAGATATACAGCAGTGCTCTGGCTGATATACTCAGTGAGCCAGCTCTCAACACACCCATTACTGTTGGCCTCTATGCAAAGTGGGGGAGCGGAAAGTCTTTCTTACTGGGAAAACTTCAAAGTAAGTTATCTTTTGGGAATATTTAAAGCTTTATTGGCTTTGAACAGCTAAAGTATATACATATACTGTATATAAATTTTTTGGGGCAATTTTAATTTTTCAATTAAATGAATTTTAAAACTGCAATTTCTCTGCCTGATAATTTGCCAAAACCGTGTTAAATTTTGTCCTCTTATAGTTAAGAAGGGTGGAATTTAAAAAAGAAATGCATTCATCCTTCAGTCTGTCTTTCTGTTCTTGATTGTTTTGAAAATAATGACTTGAAAACAATATTCAATTTGTTTCCTACATTCTTCCAAATTACACACAAACAATACACATATTAATTCACAGTTTGAATGAAGCTACCTGCTGTAGCAACTATGGATGGTACTACATTCTTCCAAATTACACACGAACAATACACATATTAATTCACAGTTTGAATGAAGCTACCTGCTGTAGCAACTATGGATGGTACTACATTCTTCCAA
>JAQQZZ010020199.1:0-11168 GCA_030265115.1 Mopalia vespertina | reverse complement strand
TGTTTTTGCCGAGGCGAAATCGTTCTGCCTCAGCAATTTTTTTGCCGAGGTGTCAAATCCTAATTACCAGGGCTGCATACACATGTATGTAAAATACAACAATAGGCCATTAAAATACACAGAGAAATTAATACTCTGTGCTATGATCTAAGTATCTAACACAAAAATACATACATGTGAAATTGTAAGAAAATATTCTTTAACACCACATTTTTTACACATAAATTTCTTCAAGGGTAAGCACTAAGCAGGTCTGCACTTCTTACATCTCAACTCTTATTTCAAATTGCAAGATTTGGATTCCTGAAAACATTTAGGTGATACCCAAATACTTGTGGTTTAAAGGATCTTGCTGGGTCACTAAATGGAACTACCATTGCTACCTAAAATTCCATCACATTCCAGGATTTCTTTTCTTGACTCGGAAATTATTTTTTCTTACAGTGACCTCTGAACAAGGCTTTACCACCAATTCATATCGTTCAAGATCCCCTGAAGTTAGGCAATCGTGCACCAGTGGGCGACTCCGAAGAGCCAGACATGATACTCTCAAGAATACCTTTTCTGCTGTAAAAGTTATTCAAAGCTGGTTAGCGCACCCGCCGATAAATACCCTGACCCCGATTTCAGAAATAGCTCCTGCTGAATTAGACACTTACCTTGCTCAGTTTTTCTCCGTTATTAAGAACAGGCAAGGCGAGGATTATCACCCTTTGTCCTTCAACGCTCTCAGGTCCTGCATCGAGCGCTATCTCCAACATCATCACTATCCATGTTCCATCGTCAAATCCAACCAATTCATCAACAGCCGATTAGCGTTTAAGCGGAGAATGCTTGAACTTCAGTCCCGGACAAGACTCCAAATATCAAATAAACCTGTAGACCCTGCATCAGTGTATGTGCCATCTTCAGAAATATATACCCAAGGTGGTGAGGACGTTTTGAATCATTATGATACAGTATTACCAGGATCTAGCTTTACATAAAACATTGGAAGTACTCTGTATGTTCTAGACAATAATAAGTGAATGTTCTCATCATCCAGGAGACAATTGGTATATGTTCTCCCCATCTTCTAGGAGATACTTGGTGAATGTTCTCCCCATGATCCATGAGATACTTGGTGAGTGTTCTCCCCATCTTCTAGGAGATACTTGGTGAATGTTCTCCCCATGATCCAGAAGTTACTTGGTGACTGTTCTCCCCATCTTCTAGGAGATACTTGGTGAATGTTCTCCCCATGATCCAGGAGATACTTGGTGAGTGTTCTCCCCATCATCCAGGAGATACTTGGTGAGTGTTCTCCCCGTGATCCAGAAGTTATTTGGTGAATGTTCTCCCCATCATCCAGGAGATACTTGGTGACTGTTCTCCCCATGATCCAGGAGATACTTGGTGAATGTTCTTCCCATCATCCAAGAGATAATTGGTGAATGTTCTTCCCACCATCCAGGAAATAATTGGTGAATGTTCTTCCCATCATCCAGGAGAAAATTAGTGAATGTTCTAACCATCATCCAAGAATTAATTGGTGAATGTTTTAATCATCCAGGCCATAATTGACGAATGCTCTCCTCATCATTCAGGAGATAATTGTTAAATATTGTCATCATCCAGGAGAAACTTGATGAATGTTCTCCCCATCATCCAGGAAATAATAGATGAATGTTTTCCACATTATGCAGGAGATTTTCAGTTAATGTTATCTTCACATCTTCCAGGAGATAAAATGGTATCAATGTAAGGATGATTTCATCATCTGCAGAGCCACTTGATAGTGTCCATACAAATACTTTCTATAATGCTAAAACAATTTAAATACATGTAGTTTCAAAGTGTCAAAGCTGTCGCTGGAAGAGAACTCATAATATTTAAAGAAGTTTTTCTTTTATCAAACCTTCAAGATTGTGAACTTTTGTTTATTGCAATGTGCAAAGCGTGACTCTTTGACTTATAGTCCTATCGCACAATTATGAACTAACTTTAGGCTTGGTTACTGTTTGCTGATCTGACATAATCTGCAGACTGAAAGTATGTGGATTGGACTATGTACATTTTTCTTAATTATTTGTAAAATTTGCTCTGCTGGCAAGCCATTCTATACTGTACAGTGGCTGTGAAGTAAAGGGACTGGCCTCCACAAAAATAAATTCTGTGGTATTAAATGGCTGAATTAGTTGGGCTGTGTTAGAATGACTGTGAAGCCTTTAAGGAACCATTTTGTTTGTCTTGTATCAGAAAAATTATACTTTACACATTCAGTGTATACTAAGGAGACCAAGCACATGTAGGAGACTTTATTTGGCAGCTTGTAAGCTAGCTGAGATATCTCATCTGTGTTCCCTTTCAGGGGTTCATAGAAGTCCAGTTGAACTTCCCTAAATGGTAGCTAAGCTGGAGAATAAACTCAATTTGAGACATCATTTTAACTCATCATTAAAAAAACCCTCAATTCTGACTCCATTTCGTATGTTTAAGTATGATAAAAATAAATAATTACGTATTAAAAAATGAAAAAAATTCAATAGGACACTAAAAGAACTGAATTTTATTCAGTAAAAAACTTAATATTTGGACGTCTATGAACCCCTGTCTTTACGTTGAGGATGAATGTTAGATGGCAGATAATATACACAGCTGAATTATTTGGATTACCTGTAGCGGATGACCAGAATTATTATATGCAGCTTAGAGATTTTATGTATGTTTTATTACCTGTATTAACTTTATATATCATGTTTCCTTCCACATGCTCTGAGGGTAGTATGTTTTAAATATAGACAAACTGGTTCAGTGGAGGAACACTAATATTCCATCTCTGCAAAGCAATTCGCATTTTATGATTCCGTTAGTGTCACAGTTACTTGAGGATAAATGGCCGTGAACTACCTTGTGGCGGTATCGGAGGCTTTATCTGAAATGTTTGGAATCAAATTCACACTAATGTGGTTAAGTTTTAAACACTACTATAGGTTTTTGATGTAGAGAAAGCTCATTTTTCTTGTGTTGCCTATACGTGGATTACTACTATGGACGAGCTGGCAGGGTCAGCTCTGTTTACCATCTGAGCTACATGTACTGAGGCTTACGGTAGAACAACCATATATTTTTATCCAGGTACATGTTGCGAAATCTTTCTCTTCATTACTATATATGATATTTAGATTTCAAAACCAGTAAATTTTGGTTTATAAATCTTATTTACACTCATTCTAACATTCTTAAAGGATTTAATCATTTTAGATTTAGAGAGGGAAAACTTTGCATATTTCTAGTTTGAGTTGTTCCTGTAGTCCTGATGCTCTTAGAGCTAAAGGAACATCTGTAGTGCTTTGTTTATTTGTTTATATGCTTGTTTGTTTGTATGTTTGTTTGTTCAAGATTTAACACTGTACTTAAGGTAATTTCACTCGTATGACGACATACCAACCCAATGGGTGATGGAAACCACCTCAACGTCGCTCCCATCAAAGACAAGACATTACATGATACAAAGACATCACAAACATCTCAGCTTCATGCTGCCCCCTGATCATTTTCTGTTGTCAGCGAAGTCTTCGTTGGGCAGGTACACGGTCATATGAGAGATTTAACCTGAAGTACCATAAATCAACTAAAATTTTGTCTGTAAAATTGTTACTTTGGAAGTTCTGTAAAGATATATTTTTCAGTTAACAAGCCTCAGGATTTCAAATTCTCAGAAAACAAAAGTATTGTTTAGATGCTACATGTATAATACTTTCACAACTATCAAAAAGGTAACTCCTAATCATGAACGGAATTTTAGCTGATTTACTGTATGGCATTATTAACTCCAGCCAAACAAACATCCTACAAACTTTGTCTGGGGAATAGCAGTATTAAAAACGGGTGCCACCACTGTAACCAGGAACTGGTTACTTTAGAGATGTTTTGTCACGTCTTGTCATTATTGAATAAATCTATCAATATGACCGTATTACATTTAAGTGAAGGCCTGGGCTGTAGTAAAATTATATACTGTATATATACATGTACGCAAAAAGGTCATTTCTAGTTGTGTTCATTCATGCCATTTAACTTTCGTTTCTAGTGGAACTATATCTAGTATCTAACAATAACTGACACTAGCACAATGAAGATGTGATATCTTCAATAATGTTGGAAAGATAATTTTCCTCCAGTCCTAAGTAAAGACAGCATTGCCACTCTTCAAACAAATTGCCCTCAGCCAGAGGGCTTAGAGATGAACAAATTATCATTCCACACCAGACTTAATGAGAAAAATTAATTGTCAATCAAAGCCAATCTCGGGCTAGGTTTACTGACTTTCAATTGCTACTTTTCATGGGTTCAAATGTATATGACCTGACCACGATGTGAATTTTATGTGCCTACCAATGCATACATGCCTGACAAAGATGCAGGCCTGTGCTGTTGAGGGGAATGGTCAGAACGGGGTCTCCCCATGGTTATGCAAACTTAGTTTAGAAGGACCGATTTATAGGTTTCCCAAATTGTCTGCTGTCTTCATCTTAATTTGCTTTATGCTATTGATTTTTACAAATTGTATCATCTGATAATCAATGAAGATTGTATTTAGTAATTTTGCTTTATTTTACACAAAGGCATATTTATGTATTTAAAAACTCAGCAAACAAGGGGATAATGCAAATGTTAGGTTACCTCACACAATTTTAGAGGACTGATTTTAAGGTTATGCTGGAAAAAATAACAGCACAGGTCTGACGTTTATGTGCCTACCAATGTATACATGTTTTTGTATAATTTTATGCGTCCAATTTTTTAAGCCGGTTGCTGATATTTAAATTTTTTTTTAAGACATTGTTTCATTTGAAGGTGAACTACAATAGACTTTTGATATGTTGTCATAAGCTATGAATACTTGTTTTTGTACATAACATATTTTTGATAAGTATCATTTCCCATAGAAACCTGTAATATGCTTATTAAAACACGATAACAAATTATGTTTTGTGATTAACTCTCCTACTTCACGTTGGATGATTGAGGGTCTCTTATGGTTAAGGGAACACGGCCATTGAATAGAAAATACTTTCTTTTATGTCGGTTTTATAACGATTAGGCAAAATGTATTTAGGACGTCCTTGTATTTCATCTTGTTACTGTCCTGGGGCCGGTTGCTCGAAGCACCATTAAATTTAATCCTCTATTAGATGATGTCATGCCATGTTGAAGGTCTATTTTTAACCCTGTATTAGTGATTTAATCTGGTGTTAGCAGCTATTCGTCTTTCGAGCAACTGGCCCCTGTAGTTGTCCTATGTTGTCTTAGTTTGTTGCTAGTGATTTTCTTCATCAATTGAGCTGGCTACATGAGTGAAGTAACCTTAATAAGTACGTCATAATTTCCTAAACCCCAATCAAGCAAACAAACAATGTAACAATTAACTCTAGCTCACAGAGAAGCTAGTATCAGTGACATGATATTTTTTTTTTACACAAGATATTATTAAAAGATATACAAAAATAACATTAAAGATATACTCAATTTATAAATCCAAACAGAATTAAAATAAGTAGCTTGCATACGCACAAATTAAAAGTGTAGTTACATGTAGTTATATATCATGACTGGAATGAAAGTCGTCATCACATTAGTGAAATACTCTTGAGCTCGGTGTTAAACACCAGCCAAACAATCAATCAATTAATCAGCTTTACTTTTAAAGGGGAACCGAGTGTAGATGTTTCTATCATTTTTGTTTTATTTGGATCCCTGCTTGACATTCGATCGTTTTATTTGTTTCCAGTCTTAGAACCTGGTGGGCTTGCACTTGTAAAAGTTGTTACTACAAAGAACATGTTATCAGCTGTGAACGTTGTTTGTGGCTGGTTGAGAGAAAAGGCAGACGAGCATCGACGTCTAGAGGAAATTCCTCCCGGATTATTGGATAGATACCTAGCGGAGTTTTTCACCCATGCAAAGAATCGTCAACAGGAGGACTATCATCCGTCGTCGTTTAGAGCCATGCGTTCTTTTATAGAGCGTTATTTACAGACTTGTAGCTGTCCGTATTCCATTGTAAAGTCAGAAATATTTTCACAAAGTCAGCTAGCTTTCAAGACCAGAATGGCCGCTCTAGAGCTGCAGCGGGTGGTACGCAGTTCAACTGAGGAACCATTGTTGCGGCAGGACTTCCAATGAGCCACATTGCTGTGATGTAACATTTGTAGTAATAAGGGTCAACAACTTACCTGGTTAGCCCTAAAAGACCTGAGGCAGGACTTTCATGAGCCACATTGCTGTCATGTAACATTTGTAGTAATAAGGGTCAACAACTTACCTGGTTAGCCCTAAAAGACCTGAGGCAGGATTTTCATTGAGAGACATTGCTTTGATGCCATGCTAGTAGTAATAATGTTCAGGCACTTACCTGTATCCATAATGGAGGAAACCTTGTTGAGGCAGGACTTCTAATGAGCTACATTGCTTTGATGTCACATTAGTAGAAAGTGTTCAACCACTTACCTGTTAAGTCTCATAGTATTGGCCAGAAATCAAGAAGAGGGTGTCTCAAATCACCATTTTTACAGAAACAGGGTGTCCCATTTTACTGTTCCCCCTGCATCTTTCCCATGTTAAATTGGACTGAAACTGGGTGTCTGAAGTGGTTTCTTGGGTGTCTCAAAGACACTGAGACACCCCTCTGGCGAACACTTACCTGTAAGCCATAATGCAGGAAACCGTATTGAGACAGGACTTCCAATGAGCAACATTGCTTTGATGTGACATTAGTGGTACATGTACATGTAATTGTGTCCAACAACTTACCTGGTTGATCATAATTTTAAGAGGAACCCTAATTGAAGTAGGACTTTTAATGACTGACATTGCTTTAATGTAACATTTGTAGTATTGGCAGGTGCTGTAATCTTTTCTGGCATAACCTTAAAATCGGTTCTCTTAAATTTAGTGAGATAACCTAATATTTGTTTTTCCCATGGTTGTCTGATTTTTCAAATACATCAATGTGCCTTTGTGAAAAATAAAGCAAAATTGCTTTAAAATACAATCTTCATTGATAATCAGGTGACAAAATTTGTCAAAATCAGTAGCAGAATGCAAATTTAGACAAAGACTGCAAGCAATTTGGGAAACCTATAAATCGGTCCCCCTAAAATAAGTTTGCATAATCATGGGGAAACCCCGTTCTGACCGTTCTCCCCAACAGCACAGACCTGCAAGGGTATTTCACCTAAATATGGTGTACATGTAGAACCTAGAGAAAAACTCGTAATTACCCCTCCCCCACTACTAAATCATGGCCGCAGACTTATCCACTATGAATCTCAATTATTAATATCTAATATTAGCACTTGCCAACCCTTGGACAAACGTAACATTTCTTACGAACACAAGTATACATGACATAAATTTGTTTGTATATACAAACATAATTCGGTTTTAGTGGCGTCTCTATTCGAAAGAATGATGTGCGCCATTTGTTTGTATATATATGTATGTTCATCACATGTTCATCATGCACATGGGCCTTCAATCATGATAGGTTCTTAAATCAACAAAAATGCATTACCTTAAAAATCAAACTGACACATGATTAAGCATAGGTTTTCTGGCTGTGCATGTACTTACTGTGTTATTATTCTTGATAACCTAAAGACAATCTAGACATGAATACTGTATGACTTTTATTAGGGACAGTGGGTACAGCTTAATATACGTCATAAGTGTCTGCCCACTTAAACAGCTCTACCAACAGGATACAGTACAAATAGGGATGGATTACCAATCAAAATCAGACAATTTATCAAAATTAGGAGACTTTTCCGTGTTAATTATAACAACAACTGTTCAAATCCACAGCTTGATTTTAAAATAACCAATCAAAATATTTGCCCACATTTCAAACCCTGTACATACATATCTTCAATCACTTAAAAATTTAAATGAAAATAAAAATGAACTTCTAAAATAAAAATATCTTGCTTTGTATTAGTAAGTGTATTAAAAATAGAACAATATACCATAAACATGTAGTTGTGTAAAAATGAAATTAAAAAATTGACTAAAAAAAATTTAAAATTTTGGAAAAGGGAACATCCCCGCTGAAACCTAGTATAAACCACCAATCAAACTCAGCAGTCACCAGATAGCTTCTCTTTTACCAAAGGTTGAAAGATAGTTTTCTCAAAACCAAAAGCATTACACTGAAGATAGTTAAGCAATTCCAAAGCACAATGGACTGAAGGAAATGACAGACTTGTGCTGGTTGAGGGGTATAGTTTTGAGCACAGAGTTATTTAAAATGCAGTATTCAGGCCTCAGGATATTCTCAATTTGGCCACAGGCAACAATGACCAAGTGCCTCATACAACTCTGGCCATGTGTGACGTTTTGTTTGTTTGGGCCCTCATAATTTGGGCATATTTAATTTCAGCACAACTTTAACAGCTATGATTTCATTTGGGTGCAATTTACATGTGTAGATCCTGAAGTAACATTGATGTAAAATACACTACTAGATGTAATACAGTATTACACAACAGCCCAATTCCATTCAGAAAATCTAGGATGTCTAATTTAATGTACCTTGATTTATGCAGATCAACAGGATTTGAGGCAAGACTATATGAATGATGCATTTCCACTTTAATACCTAGTTAACCACCACTGTTTGTTTGATTGGGGTTACCGTAAAATGTCGTATTCAAGGGTATTTTACTTATATCAAGACGGGTTGTCCACTTAACACCGCTCCTTGCCTAATTACATGTACAGTGGAAAACTGAGAGGAAACGTCATAAAAACCACCACCGCGACTGCCAGAGCCACATCGTGTGACTCCCTCATATATCTAATGGTTGACAGACTCGAGTCTGCGAATGGTTAACCACCACTGAGCAGTTAATTACATGTAATATTTTGTCTTTAAAAGCTTTTGTTCTTCTACGTCGATGATAGAGGTTAGCATCACCTGACTTGAAATAGGGATGCGACATGTATTTCCTTATGACACACATCTGTCTTTACAGTCTATGACTTGTCAATATTTCCCCTGACCTTGTAACTCTTTCCACTGACCTTGACTCATGCCTCCAAAATTCAATAGATTCTTGCAAAAGACATTCAGAACGAGGATCCAGTTTGAGGATCTGCTGAATGATGGTCCAGACAGTACATGTACATGTATCTTGACTGCTTTCTGTGACCTTGACCTTGCTTTGAGTTATGTGCTTAAAAATGAAATTTAGACTTTTCGCTCTTGTCTCTGGACACATGTGTACTAATTTGGAAGAAAAATGTTGGTGACATGTTGACTTTGGTAACCATTAATAGTTAAGTGTTGCGCCGCCAGGGCTGGAAAAAGTGTGGAACTTGGGAACTATGTTCCAGATCACTTTTTCCGTTGGCGATCAATTTAACAAAGCCAAAAAAACCCACAACAACAACAACTGTGCTCGCTAAGTAGGCTAGAGTCGACAACAGTTTCTGATCATCTTTGCATTTTTTCAAGCCCTGTTATTTGGGAATGATAAGACCAATCAACGATGACTTTGTTAAAATTCTTCCATCAGCCATGAGGTGGAATTATCAGGATTTGGTACACACAACTATTAAGAAGTCACTCTTCCGTGACTCTTGAGTGACAATAATTTAGAGGTTTGTGACTTAATTCAATTTACATATGGGTAACCTTGAGTAAAGAGTTCTATAAATAAATCTAATCGACAAGCATGGCTGATTTAGAAGAGAGGGGCATCTATCTAAATGTGCTTTTTAAGTTAAAGAAGTCTTGGACTATAGTCATTTTACATATTTTACCAATGTAAAGAAGAAAATTTGCATGCTCGGATGGTTCAACCAGGAATGCGTCCTTGAGTTTCAGTTAATTTAGGCCAACAGCACACAGAGGCACAGTAAAATTTCTTATATAAATGTAGAGAGAAAAAAATTGCCAGCATCTCTTCGGAATCGAACATCATTGTACTAACATGTAGCTACGCTCCAGGAGTGTTCGTGTTCTTAACCAGTAGATTTAAGTTAACGCTATCATACTTCTGCAATTAATTACACCATATCGTTTTCTTCCTTGAACACCTGTGGGTTAGACTGATCCATAAAACAACCACCCGACGTCCATATTCACGTAAAAGCAATAATTTTTCAGATTTTTCACTTTTGATTGATTTGAAATGGCTTTCAACATTTACCTCAAGACGTTCGGCCTGACATATTTGTTTTAGTCTAGCACCCTGCCCCTGAACTCCATTGGTAAGTAAAAATAATGAGTGTACCAAGGCACGACTTAAGGGGCAAGGTATTAGACTACATCTGCTGGTCACGGGCTTCCCCAACTTACATGTAGAGGATGTCTCAAAATCTACAAAGCCTACAAAACTCTCCATAAACAGTGAGACTGTTCATCATTTAAAGACCTGGGGCTCTTTTCAGAAAGCGATCTTAGCTTACGCACAACGTAAATACCATGACGACCAGTGCTGAAGACATAGTGTTACCATGACAGTTACGTTCAACGTAAGCTAAGATCGTTTTGTGAAACGAGCCCCAGACACTGGTGTTCTCAGACATATTTTATTTCGTCTTTAAAACATTTTGCCAAAGTGACCCATAGTGCAGGTTCATGTAACCAAAACTTTATTTTTAAATTAATACTTGATAAATTATTAACTTGTACGTTACTTATTAATTTACTGACTTAAACAGCATCCCAAAGGTTATCACCAATGTTACATTAACTAGTTCTACATGCAGTCAACATTTATACACTTGTCATCTTTATTATAAATAGCGTGTAGCTTAAAGGTTTTATTCCTATTAAAAAAATCTTAATTTTGGCAGAAACAGGGAAAGCTTCAGCAAAAATGAAAAAAATGCTCTGCCTTGAAGACATTTCTTGAACTTTAGCACATGTAGCTCTAAGGACTGATATTAACACATCACACTTAATGCTAGTGGAGGAAATTAATGTAAGGTGGTGAAATTAATGTAAGGTGGTGAAATCAATGTTGGGTGGTGAAATTAATGTAAGGTGGTGAAATTAATGTTGGGTGGTGAAATCAATGTAAGGTGGTGAAATCAATGCTGGGTGGTGAAATCAATGTTGGGTGGTGAAATTAATGTAAGGTGGTGAAATTAATGTTGGGTGGTGAAATCAATGTAAG
>JAQQZZ010020198.1:0-24909 GCA_030265115.1 Mopalia vespertina | reverse complement strand
TTAATTTTACATATGTGAAAAAGAATTTCACATATGTAAAATTCTTTTCCACATATGTTGAATTCTTTTCCACATATATAAAATAAAGTCATGTTTTTTCATATGTGGAAAAGAATTTCACATATGTGGAAAAGAAGTCAAAATATGTAGAATAAAGGTAGAAGTGATTAAACGGTTTGCCATACATGGCTGTGAGTCACCCACTGTATTATGTCTGTCACAATAACACATTCTCTCACATCTGTCACATTCACACATGTAGGACTTACTACCACATCCACACTCACCATCGCATGGCTCTCACAACCAGGAGTTCCTTGCATTACGTCCTGTGATTGTTCGCTATTGTCTTTGTTTGTTGCCAGTGGTGGTTTCCTTTAGCCATTGGCATGGCACACCTCATGTGAGTGGAATAACTTTAAGTACGGCATTAAACCCCACTCAAACAAACAAACTTAAACGAACATTCATGTATGTACATGTATATCGCAATTAACACTCCTGCATTACTGGAAGAGAGAAATTTCCAGATATCTGTATAAGTAAGTCTTAAAATGTGTTTCTTTAGGACTTTTCACAGTTTTCAACTAAAACCCAGCAATCAAAGTTGTCATGTATGAGAAAGTCCCTGAATACAAGCTTAACCTCAATTACAAAGTCAATCTAGAAAACTGGTAAATGGCAGTGTTTCTGATTAGTTGCAGCCCTATCTGGGAAGATCTAAGCCATGTTGGCTAACAAAATAAACAGCTACGCACCCTACATAGTTTATGGGTAAGTTTATAGAAGTATAATCCCGTATGTAGCATTTGAAAGGTGACTGTTATATCAGAACAATGTAACCAGAAAATGTAACTTAGCCGGCTTCCCCTCCCACAGACAATTTACAAGTCTTCGATCACAACTTATCTGACAAAAAAACAGATATAAATGAGCTTTTCTGTATTATTGTTCTTATTTAGATCAGATATATAATTGTGTACAAAAAGGCGTTCAGTCATATCAACCACTGTGAAGATCATGAAAGGTCTAATTTGTTTAAACCAGCGAAAATCATCAGCTTTACCAAGTTTTGGGGAATGGCTCTTTGATTGGCCTGTACATACCAGGCAATCCATGCCAATCGGAGGGATTTAATTATACAACAAAACAAAAATGGGGAACTCATTTAAATCTTGTTTTAAAATCGGATTGATAAAGAGTTCGTCACCAATTAGAAAAATCAAGCTGCAAGTCAGAAGTCTTAGTGATGCATAAACATGTTTATTGTTTATCTGATGAGTTACTAAGATTTAGAACAGTTGTAAATTAACAAGTAGGAAGTGTACAAATGTATTATTCAGTACAGCATTCCTTAAAAAGCTGAGCTTGGCATGATAAGGCCAGCCGATCCTGTTCAGTGAGGTCATATATAATGCTGAATACATATCTCCATATTGGAGATGTATTAACCTCAGGTGAAAGGTCAAACATAGAGCACTAACCTGGCTGTCAAAGCACAATATAAGAGTTGATCAACTTATAAAATTCAACTCTCCAAATATACTCAATTATTACACTTAAACATATCTATATATGTACAGATATAATGTATATATAGTTTACTATCCAAAACAGGTCTTACATTTCAAAATCAAATTAGTGAAGTGCTTTCAGCACAAAGATATAATATCCTTTTCTAATATTATATTATAAGCCGTGGGCTTTAAGTTTTTATTTACATGTACTCTGGTTGACACATTAAAACATAAAACATTTGCGTTTCAGATTAAAACAAAAACAGATTTTTAAAAAAATAACAAAAAGTGAAAAAGCTTGTTGAAATAACTGAACAAACAACACATCAACAATCAAAACAAAAATGCAATCTAAAACAGTACAGAGTTTAAAGGTACAACATGCTGGTTCTGAATGTAACTGTTTCTTACATCACTTCAGACAGTCTAATGTTTGTCATAATATTTATTTAACTAACCGGAAGCCAATCGTAAGACAATCATTCTCCTCCAGAGTTGTATTAATAACTAAATAAATAGAAAAATAATAACTTCAGGTAATTTGTGCTATTCTCTGATTGACTGGTGTCTTTTGCCACACAAATGGCAAGTACTGGTACTATAATATGCTTAATATTACTACAGTTCTACTCTGACCATTTTCCAAAGTGTTCAGAAAATGTTAAAAACACAATTAGTAATGTGTAGTTTAAATCATTCATACAGATGACATGATGTCAAACAAAACAAATTAACACTTCATTACAGGATAACAAATTGATGTACCCCAAAACAATATCTGTCAAATAAAATAGTAAGCAAACAAAATATGAACAAGAAATGGTGGACGCGACGAAAAGTATCAAATATACTTTAAAGTGTGCTTGAAAATCTAAGAAGTAATATCTAAAATAAACCTAAAAGTTTTAAATACAAACATATATGGCACATATCACTGCTAAAAGATTCAATTATTGCTGGGCAATATGGTAAAGTTTTAGGGGGATTGGGCTGGTATTCATTTACAGGGAAAACATCTGCTATTATTATCTACAATATCTTATCACAGTTGGAACCAAAGAAGCCATCACAAACAGTGTATTTTACAAGACAACATCTGATTCTCACAGACATAATTAATAAAACCAGTAATGTGACAAAGCACTAATTCTGCTTAACCAAAAAAAAAAAAAATAATAAAGTTATTGAATTTAGTAAAACAGTTATTCTCAAAATTGAAAATTGAATCTCTCAAATTTCAAAAGTTGTAAAGATAGAAAGAATGCTTTTAGTAAAATATGAATTAAGAGAGATAAAAGGTGTTATTATGCAATGGACATAACCCTGAAGGTAATATTAAATATAAGACAGCTAGTACTCAGTACTAAAACAAGTCTGACCCGCAGAATATGTAGTTACTAGTAGAATTACAAGATAAGAATCCAATACTTTCGAAATGGAAAAGAGAAGGGGGGAAAAAAGATTCTTTGTAATAAAGAAAATACTGTGTTATCACCTGACTCACTACAAAACCAAAGATTTCAAATGTTGTTCTCGTGGACTGTCCTTGATTAGTTGGTAGAGTGGACGGTGGACGCTGAACCACACTGCAGGGCAGGGACTATGTCTGTTACCAGAACTGACTGGGACCACACAGTTATACAGCTCAGTATTAAGTGGGGAGGTGAATTGGTGAGCAGGTTACGTATATATAATAGACAGTTCGTTCTAACATGATGTACCAGTACAGCACTGTGCCGTCATAAAATCACAATTATTGGAATACCAAATTTTGACATGATATATGAGTTGACACAGTTCCCAGAACAACAAATCGATGTTAGACTTGCTCAATGAGAAGCAGCGGTGAAGATGTAAGGTGATTCGACTGTAAATGTACTCAAACAAGCCACCCTCACTACTCAGGATGATGATGTGATATAAACTGTACAGCAGAGTCAATTCCGTGTGATTGTTGGCTTTTGACACACATATATCTATATAAATGGGATATGATGATTTTAAGTGACTTAATGTGACTTTGTTTTGACACGAACATGATGTGGAGTAAGAGCTGCCTGAACAGCACCAAGCCACCGTCACCGAGTGCGGCGTTTCTTCACAGGCCGGCCCTTCACATATCTGTTAGTCTGAGACACTGGTTCAACATTCTCTGTTGGCCGATCCAACTCATTCATCGCTTCCTGGATGGCAGACTCTAAGTGGGAGTTCATCTTCCTACCCCTGAAAATATAAAGAAAAATTTAAATTTGGTTTCTTTGATGGGGTTTAATGTCGTACTCTAGGGTATTTCACTTATATGATGACAGATTGTCCACTTTACACTGTTCCTTGTCTTAATACAGTGGAAAACTGTGAGGAAACCTCATAAAAACCACTCGTGTGACTTACTTACATCGTGTGACTTACTCATATACCTGATGGTCAACAGGCTGACTTGATCCCGTGGACGGTACTTTCAAGTAGCATTAGTAAGTGCACATGTTAACCACTTAACCACAACCGCGAGTGAAAAATTAAGACTAAACGGACCAAAAACAAGGCGGAAAACAATTAAAGCAGAAGCCGTGTTCATTTTTAAGAATGAGAAAAGATACATTAATATTCAACACACCAATCCAGCGCAAAATAAAATTTTTGCCAAGGGACTAAATGATTCAGTTTTTCTAAATAATTCAGTAGTCTCCCTTTTGATCATTCAGAAACTGGACTAGAAGCTAGCTAATATTCATCATTTAATATAAAAAAATATAATTACTGTAGGCTGTCAATGGCTTCTTCAACTTAGTTTGTTTTACAAAATTTAATAATAATAAATTATTTTTAATTCATATGCGCTATGTAACAATTAAGCTATTCTTTTAATGAATATAAAATTTTGGAGAGAGGATATAATATAATTTAGTCAATATGCATTCATCTTTTAAATATTAAAAGATTTAAATGAAGAATAACCAAAGCGTAAAGGCAGCAATAGCACTACAATTACATGAAATGTCAGGATTTGTTTGGTTCAATTGATTTGGGTTTAACATTGTATTAAAGGGTATTACACTAATATGAAGACAGATAGTTCATTTCTCATTCTGCCCTACTTGTATGAGAAAACTGAGTGAAAACCTAGTAACCACCACCCCACAATTGCCAGAGCCACCAGGTAGTACTACCCCATATACCGGACGTTGTCAAGGGAAAATCAGTACTGTGATCCTGTACACTGAATGAGAAATAGTAGTCGGATATGCTAACCACGAGCCATGTCTGCAGGTCAGGACTTGTTTGGATAGGAAGTCAAACTTGAGACTCTACAAAGACATTCTAGCTGAAACTTTTTAAAGAATGGGCACTCACTTTCTATATTTTTTCCTAGCCCGATGGTGAGCTTCTAATCCCTCTGATAAAGTCTTCAGTTTGTCAGGTTCTACTTGAGTACAAGTGTGATCGCCAAACCATTTCACCCATAACTGCAACAACAATTTCATATTACACACATATAACTTAACTTGACTGTACATTGAGTAATCAGTATAGTACTTACATAGTCAGCATATTTACATAAAATTTTAAACCTCAATAGATTCTGACTTTATACATACACTATAGTATCAGAGGTTGATACAAGTCAAATCTAAATGGTCATTTGAATAAAATATTAAATTTGGTCTTCAAGTTTCTAGTAGAAAATATTTAATTTCATAAGAAAAAGATTTAATTTTGAAGAAATAAAAGAGAGTCCCATTTCGCCTTAAGGAAGATTACACGAGAGAAATCTCATCTCATTTTAAGTCTCTATTTAAAATAATAATACAGAATAAATAATTTATAAATAATTTTTTAGTTGATCAACTTTTAAATTCAAAGATGTTAAGTTATAAGGGGTTTGAAGCCCTACTTCAGGTTTATTGGTATACATGTGGGGAAACAAGTGCAATGGATGAAGTAAAAACAATCTTAGGCTCCATTGGCAAAAAACAATAACAAGACAAGATAAATACTGCATAATCCATGGTGTAAATATTTAAAATGTCTACTTGACCGAGCTAGATGACATTACAGATTGGCTTCATGGTGCTTCATTTATTCTCCTAATATTATCATTTACACATCATACATTGTAGGACCAGTTTCCCCTACCTTCCCATCCTCTGTCTTTGGGTTGCCCTTGACCTGATTCTCATGAACCAGTTTCCCTGGCCATGATGGAAAACCTCGAATCTGTCCCCACACTAAATCACCCACATTGAAGTTTCTCGGGAACACACCAATAACTTTGTCATCAAAATCAAGGGAGTCTTCTTCAAAACAAAGAGAGTAATTTGTGAATATATGATAGCAAACATAATAGTCCCTATACATATTATGGCTGGACAAGCTAGATGCACAGAAAATACCCATACACAATGAACTCTCCCAGCATAATGCGTTTAAATCTCTCAAACTAGATGATTACATGTAACATGGTGAGGACTATACATCTTCTCCTGAGTTGGAGGTCAATAAACATATATACATTAAATAACATTATATAAGTCACCCAACTATTTTTAGCTCGTGAGTCGTGGCATCTGTTATTATGGATACGGTAAAGCAACATCAACCACCAAAGTATGATCTTACTGGTACATTTATATTTATGTGTAAAGATCTCCCACTACACACATTTTATAAAATATGAAACCAAGCATCGTTTCAACGAAAATAATTTGTATATCCTTGAGTTCAACTGATCAGTTTTGTATAATAGACAAGTAGTGTAAACCCCCAAGAAGTCAAACTCATTTTTATCTCTTTTTTATTTTTTAAAGTGCCGAAATATAGAGATAAAAATGAGTTTGTACTGCACTGATTCAATACAGTATCAGAAACATTTACTTTCACTTGTTGAAATAAGATCCAAATGTGCTTTACTGCCAGTTTCTTAAATATTTATGATTATGATGTACATTATCTGGTGTGTGGATTACGTATAGGACAAAGATTTCTAATGAAGCTGAATTTTGTCATGAACATTACCACTGCTTCGGAACACCATAATGGTTTATTAGTAAAAGGCTGAATATTTACCATCATCATATAAGCTGTCCCTGTTGTCTCTCAACACTCTCTTCAAACCTCGATGATTGGCAAAGATTTCGTCAATCTTTTCATCCTCTGAACTGCTCAAGCCATCAAGTGATGATGTGTCTTCAGGTCTGTAGTCCTGGTCGGTTGGGGGTCCATTGGCCATTTCCACCAGGTGATCACCAGTCGTAGGACCATCACACACTTTAAAACCATCATCACTAGTTACACAGTCAGTTTCGTAATATGAATTATCAGGAATATTAGAATCCTCACATTTGTGGTTTGTAGAGCAATCAGAATATGAAAAGGACTTTGTGACAGCTTCTGTCTGACTTGACC
Source organism: Mopalia vespertina (assembly GCA_030265115.1). Classification (NCBI taxonomy): domain Eukaryota; kingdom Metazoa; phylum Mollusca; class Polyplacophora; order Chitonida; family Mopaliidae; genus Mopalia; species Mopalia vespertina. The sequence goes on along the minus strand of JAQQZZ010020198.1, from coordinate 17,989 downwards.
CTGCCTGAATATTTCCAGGAACTGTGTCACATTCAACAGCCATGCCTTCATAAGAATGGTCAATGTGGTTACTTACCAGATCAAGAGCACTTTCAGTTTCTCCAACACTTAATTGAACTGTTGGAGATTTTGATTGTTCAGTGTCTTTAGTCTTGTTGTTATCAGAGTTCAGGGAAACTGAGTTTTCATTATTTTCACTCACAGTGTTAATACTATGGTCAATCTTTTCCAGATCAGAAGAAATTGAACAAGACTCGATGCTTTCTTCAGTTCTATTTGGATCAGGAAAGCAAGGTGTATCATTGTTATTTATTCCTCTAAATGTTTGCGGACTAACACAATTGTCCTCAACAGATTTTGTTTTTATCTCCGCGATTTGAGATTCCTCCGTCACAGAAGTGTGATCATCTGGTCCAGGTTTAAGCACAATTTCAGTCTCTAATTCACATGTGCCTTCGCCTGTAGAAGCATTATCAGGGTTGTCTTCATCTTGTGCCATACTTTCTGTCTCTGGGGCTTGTGATTGCTCCTCTTCTTGTGTTGGACATTTATCCCCAGAATTCTGCATCACTTTGACATCATTTACAATATTTTTTTCTCCTGAATATGGTTGTGTTACCGGCTCAGGGTTCACAGTCTCTTGTTTTTCTGGCTGGGTGGAAGAATTACTCACAGAGCCCTGAATTCCTAACTGATTGATTAGAGTCTGCATGTATTGTTGAAGTAGCTGTTGTTGTAATTGGAGACACTGAAGTTGTTGTAGTTGCGCTGTGGTAACGTTGGTGGCCGAACACAGATTCATCATTTGTTGGAGATTATAGAGGTTTAAGTTGTTATTGGCCAAATTTGGAGAGAACATGCCAATGTTTTGAGGTGATGTAGCTTGTCCTGGAACAACCATCTGTGTCATATTTAAATTTAAGTTAATATTATTGATGTTGTTCTTTTCCATGCAGTTTGAGTTTATTTGCACTTGATTAGCACCCATCATCTGAACCATTGGCATCTGTAACTGAGGGAGTAAAACAAGCTGAGCTGGACAAGTTGCTGGATTTTGGTTGATTCCATCCATTAAAGTACCTGTGGAGGTTTTTAAATCATCATTATTTTTCATGTCCATCACAGGATAGTTTTGATCAAAGTGTGGATCTGGTTGGTTGATATGAACTGGTGTTGATGTTTGCGTCAGGGTCTCAGTACCATAAGCAACATCAGTGTTTGGAGCTCTTGAAATAGACACACCCATCATTTGAGGAGCAGACAAGTTTCCTGCTATGTGATTCTGGTTGGGAGAGTTTAATGAAGGAGAGGACAGTAACATGGGATTGTTTGTGTTCACGTTTAAAGTGCTTATCAATTGTAACAGTGGCTGCTGGGCAATTACAGGCTGGGTTAACCCCATAGTTGGAATCATTTGAGATAAATTGTTGTTCTGAGTAAGTGGGGCTAGTCCAGACACTGGAGCGGATGACAAACCTGAACCTACTCCTAAGAGTGGCACATGACCACCGAGAGGTAATGAATTCATATTGGTTAGTCCTTGTTGAAGCAATGCTTGGTTTACTAGATGCTGAAGTGATGCTTTGTATGCAGGGTCGTGAACAGTACCTGTAGCCTTCCCCATATCCATAGACAACTCTTGCAGTAAGGGATTTGAATCTTTTTGTTTTGAATTACCAGCATCTGCCAAAACACCAGTGTTCAGAAGATTTGTTTTGAACATATCTGATTTTCCATCAATGGATGCTACAACATTCTGTACCATTTGAATTGGAGATTGTTCTTTGGAATACTGAGAATGAGACAAAGATTGATTCATTCCACCATACAAATTGTTGAATCCATTTAAAGGTTTATTTGGGTCATCCTCTAGGCAACATTGTGTAATCAGTGGTGAAGAAGTAATTTTGTTATTTCTAGAGACATTTAGTTTTTGGTTATTAAATCTATTTTTTGAATGAGACTGGTGGCCAGACATAGAGCAATTTGCATCACAGTTAGTACTGTTGTTAACAGGACAACCAGAGGGGTTGGACACTCTGGAAGAAGGGCTTGAAGAGTTAGTCTTCATGTACACCTTGGAGTTAACATGAGTCTGTATCTGACTGGCTAATTGAGCTCTGGCAGCTGCAGACAAAAGAGTACTCGCAGGGAAGTTTCCAGATGGTTTCTTCAATGTATGCTTCAAATTTTTAGGTTCTTTGGTTTTAGGAGGCAAGCTCGGTTTTCTCTTCGATGGTGACATTGTATCTGTTTTTTGCACATGGTCTATTAACAAAGTATTTGCTTTTGAATTTTGTTCATAATCCCTCTCCGAGAATGTATTAAAGGATTTAGAAGTCTCCAATGAATCTGACTGGTCTTTGATTTGATCTGACTTTACCTCAATACCTTGGGTGAGATCCGGATTTTTTGACTCATTTGTAATTTTAGGTTCTTCTAAATTTGAAGCTGTGTGTGGAGGTTTTTTATCCTCAGACTCACACTGTGAATTTAAGTTTGTTGTACATTTATCCATGCTGATTGTTGACGTAGAATTAGCTGGCGAAATGTCTTGTGGTTCAGTTTTACAAGTCAGTAGCGTTTCAGCTTCAGGTTGGGGAAATACTGTTTTCTGTTCACGATTTAATATAGGTTTCTTATTTCCATCGGATGGACTGCCTTCAGTTGATCCTTTACTGGATAATGCTTGTGAAGGAAAATTATTTTTATTATTGCCATCGACAATACCCCCAGAGTGTAAACCATGAGAGGTTGATGCCATAGAATTATGCACAAGAGCAGTTTGATGAGCCAAAAAAGCGGTTGGATTGTCAAGGAAGGATGCCATAGTTGCTGGAGTATTTCCACTGCCAGCACCTGCATCTGGTTGTATATGCATGCTCCGAACATCTATATTTGGACAAGGAGAGGATCTTTCTCCATATTTTCTACGCTCTTTCTTTTTGGTTTTAGGTCTAGGGCGTTTTGGTTTGGTCCTGCTTTGTTCCAGCCAAGGAGCAGAAAGATTATTACGAATACTTGACATAGGCATGTAAGAGTGTTGAGGAGGACCACAATGGTAAGGATTTCCAGTCTGTTGGTTTTGGTTGAAGGCAGCAGGGAATCTTACAGGCGACTGCATGTTCATCATCTGATCTGGTATCATAACTCCTCCGTGATCAACACTGTATCCTTGTGACATCTGATCGCCAAGAGTATAGCCAGGCATTTGCATGGGAACATCACATGGCGTGTTTGGGCCAGTGTTACATGGCGGGGACTGTAGGAAAATACGTTGGTTTTTATAAGAGTCTTGCCCAAAAGAAGTCTGAATGCTTAGTGGATTATTATGACTTGGATTTGAAGGCAGACATGGATTATTTGGGAGACCAGGTGACATCATAGGAGAACGGTTAAACATATGCTGACAATTTGGCAAAGGTCTACCAAGACTAAAATCCAATTTTCCTGGAACATGGCATGTTATAGGCCCAAGGTCATCCATTGGGTCACGCTTCTCATGTTTAAGTACATTTGAGCAAGTGTTTGTCTGATTTGAAGCAGGCAAGGGTAATGTCTTTTCATTTGAAACAGAAGGTTTATGAACATCAGATTCCCCTTTCTCATCAACATGTGAATCTTTTTTGTGCGTATCATCGGTTGATTTTTTTTTGGAGGAACTGTCAGTGTTTCCTAGAGCAGCATCAATCAATGAACTTAACTCTTTTGAGAGCGGGACATGAAGAGAGTTTCTACCCACAGATGTTCGACTCTTATCTCTTTGAGCTAATAGTTGAGACACTAATACTCCATCATATGGGCCAGAGCCACTCTTGTTTTTATTTCCCTTCTTCTTCTTGGTTTTGCCCTCTGTAAAAACAATTAATAGGAGCATGATAAGATATTATTACAATCATGAAAATAAAAACAAAACTTTAAATAGACTGTTTGAATCAGCAATATTTTCCATCTTATTGAGATTTGTTTATTACTTTGGGGTTTCATACCATACTTAAGGTTGTTTCACTCATATGAAGGCGTGCCAGCCAAATAGGTGATGGAAACCTTCCCCTGACGCTTCTGGCAGCAAACATAGACGAGAAAGGATACATCACAAACAAATCACCTTTATGTTGCCCTTTAACTTTGTGAGCACCAGGGCAACAGGAAGCTCCATTCAACCACCCCCTCTTACCAAGGAAAATACGTCAATCTTTTTTGTTTGTTTTATTTTCCTTGTGTGATGACATACCAACCTAATATGTTAAGAAACCCCCCTTGACGCCACTGGTGACAAACAAAACAGCTTCCTGTTGCCCTGATGCTCTTGGGGCTAAGGGGTTGCAAAAAGCTTGGCCCTTCCAAAAGATGAGAGGATTATTTTTATCATTAATATCAGTGTAAATTATGTAAAAACTGTTTGACATATTTATGATTGTAAACAAAATATTTATTAAAAATATAGAAAGCGACATAAAATATGCAGATCATTAGACTAGTTTTTAAGTTCTGGGGCCTGTTGCATAAGCCTAAAGTCATCTTAATTGTCATGGTTTAGTGTTTGATTGGGGTTTAACTTAAGGTTATTTCACTCAATGATGTTGTGCCAGCCCAATGGGTGAAGGAAATCACTGGCAACAAACAAAGGTAAGGCAGGACAAATACAGGACAATCACAGGATGTAATACAGACACATCACAAACAGATCGGCTTCATGTAGCCCCTTAGCACTGAGAGCACCATGACAACCGGATGCTCCCTCCCAACCGTTCAGATAAAGGATAAGTAAGCATATACGCTAACCACAATTAAAGCCACGGCCACAGGCCAGGAAACCAAAACCAACCCTGTGACAGCCAGAATCACTGGGCCAAACTCCAGTGGAGACTCCAATGATGTGGAAGACTTATCAGTTAAATGATATAAACAATGACAGTTACATGAAGATATAATGCAACATGCAGACTGTTGGGGTTTGTTTGTTTGTTTGATTGGGGTTTAACGCCATACTTAAGGTTAATTCACTCCCATGGTGGCGTGCCAGCTCAATGGGTGAGGCAAACCACCCTCGACACCACTGGCAACAAACAAAGATCGCACAAATGCAGGAGAATCACAGGACGTTAAACAAAGGCATAACAAACAGATCCGCTCCATGTTGCCCGACCAGGGAAACAGACAGTGCGGAGGCTTACCTTTTTTAACAGCTTGACTAGACGTAGCACTAACGGCTGTGGAGTTGACTGGTTCATTATTGTTCTTTTCTGTTGATTCTGATGAAGCCTGTATTGATTGACTGTGTTTTAATGTAGCCATAGCAATAGTTTTTCGCTTATGGTTACAAAACTTTTTGGAATCCGTCTTGCTAGTAACATCAGTGACTTCCCAAGCCTTGGATTTTACATGAGCATCAAAACTAAACAGTTCATCAACCAAAAGGGGACATTCTAAACCACATTTGCAGGTGCCATCTGACTGTAAATACTGCCGAACACATTCACTGGACTGAAGGCGGGTATCACTAGGGCTGAAATGCAAATAAAAGGTTGAATGAAAGAGAGTCCTTCTACCATTATTGATTGTCAGATTGAACACAGATAATTCAGTCACTAATATGGTGGTGAAGTCACTGATGCATTATTGTAAATAACCACAATGTGTTTTGCGGAGTATGACTGTTCATGACGGCTGAAATCCCAATTCGATCAAAACATTGTTCAACATTGTATGAACTCTCACGTTATTCCACAGTTGGAGAATAAGGAAGTGGGGAGATTGGGCTCTACATGGCGGGGAAAAAGTAAGAACTATGAGAATCAGCAATAGCATTGTATGAGCTTACAACGATCGCGCAAACAGCTTTTTTTTTTGTTTCATTGGCTCAAACTAGTTTGGATGGTTTTCGTGTCTATAACATTACACAAACCTATTATTAGAGAACAGTTTTGCTTCCTTTCATTGGTTTAAACTTGTTTACTTGCAAATCTCCTCTGTATTTAAAGGTACGCCAAGCGTAGCAATAAATTACTTGAGAGCTGCAGACGATGGACTTGTTTACTTTACAGGGTATGACTTAAGGCCCAGTCATAGTAATCTCTTTACCGGTTACCACAATTTTATAGCTGGTAACCCGCTTCACAAAATCGGTGACTACAGTGAATCGGTGATGCAGCATTTTCTGTGTTTTTTTAAACATTAAAAACAGTCGAAAATGTGATGTTATTTCTTGAGTGTTTAGTAAGGATATTATCATATTTCATTAAAAAAAATAGTTCTTTTATTGTACACATCATCAGGAATATTTATTTAAAAGAGAGAACAACATTTTACTCAAGTCCCATGTAATTAAATTTGCCAGGATAAAGCCTGTTGAGTGTTGTATCACTTTATTAAAAATCACTGTACTGCATAGGGTTGGCCTACCAGTATTTAAACAGCATAAATGGGCTTAAATTTCTTGAAATAAACAAAGAAATATACTTATTATACTGTAAAAAAAAATTGTAATAACTGTTATCTTTTTTAATATTATTTATATTATAAAAAATTATCACTTACAGTTAGATTCAGTCACTCTTAGAAAGTGAAAAAAGACTTTAAACTTTTATATTCCCAAATGAGTTTAATTTTATACAATACATGATAAACCTTTTTTTTATAAAACACAAACAATTTACATGATGGCAATAAATTTGATTTTAATCTAAACCTGTCATTTCCAAATTTAATTTTGCAGTAGCTTACAATTTGAGATCACTATGTATTCTATCATCAATGTATGTACCCCATAAAGGGTCAAATTTTTGTACATGTGTTTTACTGCTGAACTTCTAACTACTTTAACTTTTGTTTTCATATAATGGCCTTTTGTCAACAACAGTAGGTTGTTAAGAGACTAATTAAACAAAACTTAAATATTCTTTTGTTCACACTATTTAACATGGAAATTAGCAGTTGGTTTTGGCATTGTTGTTGTTGTTGGGAAATGGAAAATGGTTAGCCCTAATAATAAATTGGAGATGTGGCGACCTATATATTACCTGAACGAGCATTCGCCGCTAAACTTAAGTCATATCCTGCTTTAAACTGTGTAGCAGAGCAACTGGGATTTGACCAAAATATAGTAATTGGATTTTTTAAAAATTTACAGAAAACTGGACTTTGCACTAACGACCACCTAGGAGTCTACGACATGATTTCTTTATACCCGACTTGATGAGATTGTTGAAATCCATCAGGGTTAAAACTTTTACAATTTAAACAAAATTATTGGTTTTTGTTGACATCTATTTTTAGAGCTCACACCATTAGGCATACACTTATAATACGTAACCAGGATTGAGGTGTGCTGTCCTATGATTCAACACAGATCACTCCCCTCAAATCCGAAGGCCTGAGTAACCTATTAAGAAAAGGTCGAGTTGGATTTATTTCCAACCAGATGGTGTACTAAATATATGTTTTGGGGGTTCACACATCTCACTAGAGGGACACTGTTAGATGGTTACATCCTCTATGTCCGGTTTACATGAAGAAAAAAAAAAAAATGGCAATTCATTTTTTTTATCAAAAGAGCGAAAGACAAAAAAGCAAATTTACACTTTTGTAACAATAATTACATAAACGTTTAGGCTAGGCGATGAAATTAGCCCATGTAAAAATTTAGCAAGTTTTTAACATTTCCAGGAAATAAAATAGTTTTCTAGCCGTGGCGACTTGGCTTGCCATAAAGCCACTTATCAGTTATGTGACTCATGAGTGATTAGTTGTTAAAAAATTCAAACCTATATTTCTGAAACTTTTGGCGTTGATATAGTAACTAATTTGTTAAGTTTTCAGTCAAATACTGATCAGATGGCATTGTTTTATTAAACCAGCAAGGTTGATTACCACATTAAACAGTCATAAATATCTTATTTAATAACCTATAACCTATAATAAGATAAACAAAAGTGCTTGTTTGTGTTAGTTTGATTGGGGTTTTACGTCATACTCAAGGGTATTTCACTTATATGACGACGTGCCAGCCCAATGGATGAAGGAAACCACCCTCGACACACTGGCAACAAAGACAAATACAGGATGCAACACAGACACCACAAACAGATCGGCGTCCTGTTGAAGTGTTCCCCTTTAGCTCTGAGAAGACCAGGGCAACATGAAGCTCCCTCCAACCACCCGCTAAACAAAAGTGAAATCCTTTGTCTAGCACATATCTGCTTTATGGAGGTGGTGCCAGTTTGAATTGGACAGGCTGTTCGTTGCTTAGAATCTTGGATGTTGAACTGTTTGAACCATTAACATGGCCTTATATGGAGGTTAACTGGAGGCAAACTGACAAGGGTGGTTTTCTTCAACCATTGGGCTGGCACGTTGTCATGTAAGTGAAATAACCTTAAGTATGATGTAAAACTCAATCAAACAACTGACAGTCTGTACTATGGTTATTTAATCATACACAAATACAATTGTTTGTTTGATTGGGTTTAACGAAGGGTCCACATAATATTTTTTTCAGTAGCATACTCTTAAGTTTACTTCTTCAAATTTCACTTTCACTTCACGGAGGTTAATAAATGTTAATTAACTTGATGTAACGATGTTTGAAAAATAGACACGCAGGGATTGATAAAACTTGTTTATCCAAACTTTTATTTAAAAAACAAAGTGCCAGTGTTGTTGTTTCAATCGCAAAAGTAATGAAAAACAATGGCCATGTTTTTATTTAAATCAAACAAAATATAATTATTGAACTAACCTTTTTTCTTCTTATTTAGCTTTGGTGTATATGGAAAATGATTTTGTTTTCAAACTGCTTTGGTTTCGTTTTATCATCTGTGAAGCAAATCAATAACTTCAGCTACAGTTACTTCCCTTTGCAAGCAAACAGAAGTTATGTCCCTTGTTTTGTAATTGACTAAAAGGTTGGTTGGTTTGTTTTTGTTTGTTTGATTCGGGTTGAACGATGTACTCACTACTCAAGTGTATTTCACTATATGGCGGTATAAACCTTAACCACATTGTGCATCTCACTCATATAAAGGAGTTTTAAGCATAAAAACATTCTTCGTCTACATGTAGGCCTCAATGTTTTAGCAGGAACTGGAGTATTTTGTACAAACATGTATTGAGTATAATTTAGCACTTCCATGGAAGGGATACAGGACTCCCTTCTGGAGCCTGTCTTACGAAGCATGCTTAGTTAATGTTGTACATAATTAGTAATTACCAAGAGGACACAATGCTTTCAGTGCTAGACTTTATGGTAATTACCTTCATCGTAGGCTACGGGTGTTTCGTAAGACAGGCCCATGGCCGATAGAAATGACTATTGAACTTAAGACTTTTCAGATATATGTGACTTAGAAATAGCTTTAATTTTGTGTTCAGGTATGAAAGGTATGCTACTCTGCACGCATATTGTTTGAAGCGTGCTTGTTTTTTCAGTCAATTTTTTCAAGATATATTTGAACCAAAGCTGATTAATCATTACACTCATCAGGATTTCAGGGGTCGTATTGGAATTTTAGAAGGCTTATTCGATACGTTTAGTTTTTAAGGCGTATTGGGAACAAACAACACAGGGCATTCACAAGATGTAATACAATGACACCACAAACTGATCAACTTCTTGTTGCCCCTTAGTTCTTAGAGCACCAGGTAAACAGAAAGCTCCCTCTCAGCCACCTACTACAAATACAAACTGGTTTCAAAGAATTATATTCACTTTTTTTTCCGCCATGCAGTTAACACTCTTTTACTATACCTGTAATATATTATAACACCCTGCTCAACCACTCTTCTCCATCCAAATGGGACTGTAATTGTTGAGGTTTTGGGACAGACAGGGCCTTCTGTAGACAATGTAGTACTAGTAATGGTTGATGAAGCTGTTGTAGTGGGCAAGACAATCTCAGACTCTGAGTTACATTTGATCAAATTCAAAGTGTCCTGGTGTGATGATGATAAACTGACTGGGTTTGAGGAAGACATCAACTGCTTTCCATTATCTAAAAGTTTAGTCCTACACTGTGACACAACTGCAGGTAACGTACTACATGAGCTCACACTACTAGGTCTAGAAACTAAAGCACAATGAGCAGCACGTTCTGATGTAGGATGATTATGTCCACAGTTAGATTGAGAAGATCTCTGTACACACTGGCTATGAGGACCACTGCTAACAGAACTACAAGTCACATTGGCATGTGAATATACAGTAGTGGTGACCATAGTTGAAGCTTGGGTGACTAATTGTCTTGACTGCGAGTGATCCATCATATTAGAGGGCTGACAGATTGGTACATGAATACTCCCTGGGTTTGTCCCTGAGCCGGGGCCTGAGAACCTACAATCGGGCCGGGCATGGCTAGCAACAGTAGCTACAGGCATGGTGGAATTAAATTTATTATTAAGGTTAGCAGGAGTCATCATAAACACATTGTCACCTTGTTTGTATGGCATACAGGTGAAGTGATTCACATTCACAGCATTTGTGTTCACCGGTTGTCTTTGGTTATAAACATTTACAAAAGTTTGACCCAAAGGATGTTGTTGTTGTTGTTGCAACTGCTGAACATGCTGGCCTGGGTTACTGACAACTACGTTTTGCACAAAGTTCTCGAACCCTCCAGCATTACCAGGGTTTATGACTGCTCCTTGATGGACTTGTTGCTGATTGGTGTTTTGAAATTGCGAACCCGGACTACATGTTCCAAAAAGCTGACTAAAACTGGGAAGAACACCTGAATTTTGTGGACTGAAATTCATCCCTGGTAATCCATTTGGTGAATTCATCATTCCTGGGTTCATACCTTTATAGAAATGCATCATATTACCGGGGCCTTGTACCATATTATTTGAAGTCTGCATGACAGGTATATTGTTCTGTGCCTGCATAACATTAGGAGTAGCTTGCAGGATGTTGCCAGGTGATGACTGCATCATATTTCCCGCAGTGGACATCATTGAGCCTGGTATCATTGTTCCATTGGCCATGTTGAAGCTGTGTCCACCTCCACCATTGTTAAATTGTGGAGATATGTTGGCAGTCATTGAGATTGCTCCTTGCATCTGTGCAGCCATAGTTCCTTGCATGCCCATTATTCTTTGGCCCTGTCCAGCATCAAATCCATCCATATTCATTGCAACGAACCCTTGGTTATTAACCATAACACTGGCTTGCTGATTGTATACCTTTGGGTTTGGCATGCTGGAAGGAAAGAAAGCTGCAGATTGGGCATTTCCATACTGCAAATTACTATTCATGGTGGCTGCATTGCCGTGCACCTGTAAGGTTCCATAATGAACCTGGTGTCTTAAGTTCGGATTCATTATCCGTTCTCTTCCTCCAAAACAAATCGGTTTAGAGGAACTGTCTCTGGAGTATATTCTCCCATGCTGTCAAGTCAAATAGCAAACAACACACCTGAATCACATCATTTGGAAGAATCATACACAGGCCAGAATTTAGACTCTGAAACCTACATGTAGATAAGAGTTGTTTTGGGAACACAGACTTCCAGTTTTATCAGAGGTGTCTTCCTTCGATTCTTGTGAAATAGAGCCATCATCAAATCCATTGTATTTTCTAAAATATTAAAGGAAAAACAAACAAAATTTAATTATAAAATAGGTAACTGACACAAACTTCAACAGGGTTAGTGAACTCCAGGTCTATGCCAGATGTCAAATAATTACTTCTCACGGCGAGTTTCTAGAATTTAGAATTTGATTGATCTCAGCAGACTTTTTTCTTAGTCCAACTTCAGAAAATCACATAAGAACACAATGTATATATCGTTCAGAAAACATTTTTTAAAAATCTATCCCTGACCCTTTTATGCCCCCATTGCCCTCTTTAAAATGCATCAAACTTCAAGTCTCCACGATTACATGTAAAGGGATAATAAAACAAAATTTATTTGTCTTTTTTTCAGACAAAGGGTTCCAGTGGAGTCAGTGGACTGAATAGGAATCCTGGTAAACAGTGTTAGCTAGAGACCTGTCCACCTGTCATTTTCGACCGGCAGATTTTGTAAAAAGGTCAAAATGACAGGTAGAAATTCTTAATTTTAACATGGGGAAGAAAGAAAAATGAAAATTTTGACGGGCAAAATTCCTCAAAATAAGGATTTATAACAGGCAGATTTCCAATCCTAGCTAAGACACTGCTGGTAAAGATTGGCTTCTATTTTAAATGTGCATGTTCATAACAAAAGTGACTTGTTGTGTAGCAGTTTGAGCTCAGTAAAACGTCTCTGGAGTTATTTCTCTTATTTAAAACGTAATTAAGTTAAAACTTTAAAGATGATTTTCGCAAGTTTGATTTTCTTTTATTTCATATATAACCGAACAATCAATAAATCCAACAAACCAATCAATCAGTTTTATTTTGCCATTAATTACCGGGGAATTTTTATACTTGCAAAGCCTGAATCAAGTATTATAGAATTGGGATCCGTACATGTATCATATCGTGAAGCAAATATCGATATACATATCATACCGTGGTGAGAGTGTATCTTTACACCCCTAGCTATCCAGGACTCTATAAAGCTCAATTAAAAACTAAATTAAAAGCTTAAATTAATCTATTTGAAATTTTGAAATAAGAATCTCAAATTTATTTTTTTCACTATCATAACTTTAAGTTTAAATAAAACAGGTAAAAACTATTTTGTCCATTTTGAGCTGAAGGGGTCCAGAAAAACCAGCTTTAAAATCTGCATTCATGCAATCAAATATCAGTTTTTATGTCAGTAAGTGTCAAATTGTAAATAACCCTGAAGCACAGTTAATTAACAGGATTTTCTAACTTACTGTTGCTTGTCCATGTTCTTTAGATGTTCCATTTGAATGTATTGAAGAAAAAATAATTCCAATCGATGGCAGACCTGTTTAATTTAGGGAAACCACTCAATTATAGGAACTATCGTAAGAAGGAATTTGGTTACATATATATGATTTTGGGGTTATTCAGAAAGTAAAATTTACATTATTTTTGGTACATTTTCTGCTTTAATATTTCATTTCCTGGCCGACATTATTAAAGGGGTTAAAATCTTGAGAATATGTTGTCGGACATTTTGACAACTTTATCCTGCAAGCCAGTTATCACAATGTTAAATTCTGGAAACTTTACATGACATGATTTCAATCTCCATTTTTACCACACATGTCCTACAAATGTATACAAATTTCTACCTCTGTTAAAGGTGTTCTTTACATCTAGGCGTGCAGTAAATAACACTTCTCAACTATTTTTTTTAGGTGTGCTTACCCATGCAAGAGCAATTGCACACTATAAAAATAACTGACTGCTAACATGTATGGCTTGAGTTGTTTTGGAAAAGATTAAGGTTGTTTTATTTGTTAAATTGATTGGGGTTTAGCGTTGTACTTAAAGGTTATCTCACTCATATGACGGTCTATCAGCCCTATGACAGGGGGAAGGCACCCTCTGTGCCAATGGCAGCAATGCCCCCCAAAACAATGACAAGACGGGATAAAAAATCACAAGATGTAATACATAGAACCCCACTAACAGATAGGCTTCGTTTTGCCCCTTAGCTCTAAAAACATCAAAAAACGATTCCTTCCAACATCCCACTAGGCTGTTTAAAAAAAAATATGGTGTTTCAGGTAACCCGACCAACCCTAAAATTTCGCCACACAACATGGGCTGGCAAGCAAAGTTTATTTTTTACTTTACTGGTTTGAGATTCTAAAAGAAAAGTCAATTGAACAAGTTTGTGGCAGATAGTCACTTTGCTACAGTAGTTGATAATTATTGACACTTGTTGGTAGGAGATTGACAGTGAGAAAGCTAAAATAAGTTTGCCCCCATAGACCGATATTTCCTTCTCAGTTATAGAGACAAAATAAATAAAAAATGCAGAGCTTTTGTTAATGTGAAAAGCCTCTGAGCTGATGTCACATTGTGCCCATACTCTAGGAGAAATTTATGTCACAGAAAGTAGACACATTGACTTTAACACAGGCTCTAAGAAATGTCATTCTTACAATAAATGAGACGTTCGGGTGTGCGCTACATCCACTATGTATATTTTTAATGCAGAGAAAAAAAGTTTTGCTTTGCCTTGCGTCCACCGTGATTCGAACTTGCGTAACAAGCCGAGGTGATACAACTTCGTCGATTCAGAAATCAGACACACCAGATTCAGCTGAAAATCCATATACATCATACATCTATTATATGTCTCACAACATCCACTTTCATTTTAAAAGACAGCTCTACAATATGCCCAGATGGAAGTCAGGATTGACATGCATGAAAACAAACAATAGATCAAGCAATTTCATTAGCCAAATAGTTCAAGCTATATATTTTCCCTAATACCATGTCACTTGAACAAAGCAACTTAAGCAAATGGAAGAATATAGACCAAGAGCCTTTTAAAATAAAAAAAAAACAGATTTCCTAATATCGAGTTTTAAATACATTTTATTTTTCATCACTGCATGATTTCAACATTCTGAATCAGTACTAAGACACAGAGCTTGACGTCAATAATTTCAAAAAGGTACTATGGAAAAAGATACTAGTCAAACTACCAAGGAAATCATTTGACCTTTTGTTTGTTTAGAGGTCAATCCTCACATGAACACTTCGGTCCAGGCATACTGCAGAGCAGTCAATATAGGGGTTTCGAGTTATGACTTTACGACAACAGAGTGACTTCCCTTTGCAAACTGACATTGCCACTTTATGGCAAATCCATTAAGAAAACACAGTCTGCCTATATTTTAACATTGCGGGTTCTTGGTTTTCAGGAAAATATAGCTTTTAAATTGTAACTTTTTAAAAAAATAATATTTTAAGCTATGGGAGAAGGGAATCTATATGGTTGTATTAACCTTTACGTGTTAATTTGCAATATTCCTATACCGCTAATGTTAAAAATCGAGGATTGGCCCTCCTTTGCCGTAAACGGATAAAGTTATTTCGATAAGGGATGTCACTCTGTTGTCGTAACGTCATAACTGGAAAACCCCATATTCAAGTAGATTTCTGTGTTTTCTTAATGGATTTCACGTTAATAAAGTGGTTGTTGTGAGGGATCATTTACATCTGCTATTAGTATGAAACAGGAAGTTAATGGAACATATCATATGTGATGGATTTGACTCAACTCTGATGTGTGTGATATCTGAATCGACAAGATTGTTGGACTTGGTTATACTTGCCACTATCATGCCAATATTATAAGACTGACCAGTTCCAAGTTCCTGTGATCCTAAGTTAACACCTTCAGACACTGATCAATGCACAAAGCCAATCAAAGATTGACCTTTTCATCAGGGGGCAAAGGTTGACTGCATGCAAAGTAAATTAGGTCATATAAGTGCTCTGGCTATTTAAATGTTTATTATTGAATCTTTGTTTGATTAAGTTGACAGTATTCAAATGTTTCACATATTCATTTTCGAGATCATTGGATACTTGAACTTATGTCAATGTCAAATAATTAAAAAAAAAATAATAATTTGAAACTATATATGCAATGTGAGTTTCTTAGGAAAAACACGTCGGGGCTCACGTGACAAGCAGATGTAGTCTGGTACCCTGCCCCTTAACTCCTACCTTGGTAACCATGTGTTATGATTAAAAACGAGTGTACCAAGTTACGAGTTTACGGGCAGGGTACGACTACCAGACTAAAGCAGATATCTCAAGCTAACCACGGAAAGACATTATAATTCAATCAAAAGAGATTGGGTTACTGCTTGGAAATGATTGATTTTACGTGAATATGGAAGTCAGATGGTCGTCTTATGGATCAACCTTACCAAGTGTGGAAATGTTTAAAATATTTTGTCAGACTTTTTACAAATTTTGTCCTGCAAGCCTTTTAACACAATGTTAAAATCTGGTAAACTTTACAGGACAGTCTCAATTTTTACCAGACATGTCCTGCAAATGTATACGAATTTTCACCCATGCTTACCCATAAGTGTTCAAGGAAGTAAACAATGTGATTAATTAAATCTAAGTTAGGGCATACACTTTATGATACAGATAAATTACAGAAATATGGTTTGTAATGTTCGCTCAAATCAAAACGTTAAGAAGATTCTGTGAGTGTGAGCTTACCATTTAGGAGTCAAAGTAAATTGTGAATGTACCTCAGTTCAGTCAAATGCTGTTTTTGATGTGATGGGAAATATTTTACTTTGAGGCAAAAACTGTTCAGGTTAGGTTTGCAATCTGTCAAAGTATGGCCTTTTGCTCACATTGGTTTTGCTTGGTACTCCAATAGTATTAGTCTACTAAAAACTGCACTCCTAATTTCGTCCAAATATTTACAAGCAATGTCTCTATCCAGACTAAAGTGATTGGCCTTTAAAAACAAACTAGTTAAGCTTATAGGGGCCTTTTTGACATAGACTTCCCTATGAGTTAACTTTCGCACATAATATAATAAGTATACCTTTATGCTTTGCCATTTATATCACAAGTGTAGTATCCGTAGCTATATCAATTGCCACGTAACGTCTTCGCGTGTCAGACAAGTATAATTTTATCAAGCTAACGAGGTTTGTTTATTTGCGTATGACAGCCCAGGTGAGCTTGACAGCTGACCGTGATTTCCACAAATTTTCATCCACTCACAGTTGTCATACACTTTTTTTGAAAGTTTATTTCTAGTTGTGAAGGTGCAGTGTTATGTAGAATGAATTTATTGTGAGCCTTGCGATTTTAAAGTGATATTACATGACGGTATCATAACCTACCTCTGGGACAGCCAGAAGAAATTTGCAAACATTCCCGTACATAGTCGGTGAGATTGAATCCGTTATGCACAGACGCACCAAAACATTGGATATCGAGCAGTTAATTTGTCTTTAGGTTTGTTTTGGGGTGAGTAATCCGAGATTTGACATGTCTTGTGATTATAATAAATACATTCCGACGTTAATAATAAAATGTAATATTTTCCCAGATATTTCGTATAGAAAATGGCTGCAGATTTCAAACGCATGCGCATTGCTACCCACAATGCATTGTAATTTTTAGCTTGGCCCGAGTTGGACATTTATTTCCATCAGACTGACATTATCGTGTCAAAATTCTCTCAAAAGAGCTGCTTTATTGCCACTTATTCAATTCTATGTTTGCCTTACAAGAATGAGTTACATGTGTCAACGTTTTGGTTATTTAAAAGAAGTAAGACATTCTCCAAAGGCCCGAATATATATTTGTACGCTAGAATTTAGTCATCTTAAGTGGGGCTCCAGAGGGGGGTTCTTCGGCATAAGTTTATTCACCACATTTAATTAAGCTTTAGGCCCTACATTGTTTTTCCAGACGAGCTGCTTAAAAAAATGTTGTTATCAGCATTTTGGTCATGGTCATTGTGGATATTTCAGGAATTGGTGAAGCAAAATAATGCGTGTGTGTGTAAAATATATAAAAATTGCATGGCCTTACCCGGACTTAAAACCATCTCGTTTTCTTCCTTGAACAATTTTGGGTTAGGCAGACACATAAAATGACCACTTGACGTCCATTTTCATGTCAAAATCAATCATTTCTCAGCAGTACCACACTCGCTTAAAAATGTCTTCCACAGTAATTAGGTCATGCGGATTCAACGTTAATTAGTATTCAGAGCCAGACCTTATTTCTAGAGTTTTGATACAGCTGCACCTCGTATCTCTATATAGGCTACTATAAAGTCTATATAAGATACCTATTCCCATCTATGGTTGGCCGTGCCCCAGCAGTTCTAAGCAAGCTGCAGGACATTATATAGTCCGAGGGGCTCAGACGATAGTTTTTGAGTTATTCACTGATTGGCAAAAACTAACATCAGGCATTATCAAAAACAAAACATCAGGGCCACTCGCACTAGACATTATAGTTCAGTGGTGGCCATGCCCCAGAAGTTCTGAGCAAGCTGCAAGACATTATAGTTCAGTGGTTGGCTGTCCCACAGAAGTTCTAAGCAAGCTGCAGGACATTATAGTTCAGTGGTTGGCC
>JAQQZZ010020187.1:0-11168 GCA_030265115.1 Mopalia vespertina | reverse complement strand
AAATGGTAGTAGGTTTATGACCAAGCGGGCTGTACGTAAGGTATGGAGGTAAGCCCGCTTCCGGTTTTAATCAAATGCTTCAACAGAAGTGTAAAATGGCACAGTCTCGCGTGAACCAGACTCTTTTCACGTTAACTTAGAACACGACACGAGACATTTGATTAAAACCGGAACCGCAGCATAAGTATAGGTCATAATTACGACCACAAACTCGATTCACTCGAGTAACATAGACTTGAGTGACATTTTCCACTCGTAGAGTCACTCGAACTGAATTTACAAGTCGTGAAATCGTGTTGAAGACTCGTAACAGTGCTTTCGAATGCTTTTCGTTGTAAGTACGAGTAACAAATACAGCACGAATGGTGACAACGAGGACTATAAGAAATGCCAACAGTGAATACCAGCCATCTTCTAGACCCTTCAGCCAACTGGCCTTATTCAGCATTTGATTAAAACCGTCGCCGTCTTATCCCCATGCCATGCGTACAACCCGATTGGCCGTACACCATGACCATTTTGAATGTAGTGTTATTCGCTAAAATGGCGTAAATTGTGCGGTCGTAGCCAGGCAAATTACAGCTTTATAACTAAACTGGGACTATGCTATAATGTCGTTCAGTTGTAGATCAATGCGTTTCCCTTTTAAAGATACTAACTAATTTAACTATTCTTGGGTCAAATTTTTTTCCATATAAGGTTAAACCACATAACACATTTTCAAATTTTTTAGCAGCTGGATTTTTCAAAGCTTCCTGGCAAGAAAGTGATGGTGCGGTTTATCCCAAAGTTTCCAGTCTGCGTTGAAAAGCTAGATGGTACTTCATGGTTACAAAGTACTTCTACAGTCGGTACCTTACCTTACTATCAAATTCAACAAATAAACCTCAAATTAATTTATGTGTAAATAAATATACAGGTTTTGGTTTCGTTTACATGATTGACATGTGACGGTCAATTGTTTTTTTAAATAATATTCTTTGCTGCAATCATTTGATTTAAGCCGTCGCCGCCTTACCTCCATGACCGCTTGGTCATAATCCAGGACCATTTTGATGTAGTGACATCGGTAAATTAACAAAAATTGTGCGGTCGTCGCTAGGCAAATTACAGCTGAATTCCTGGTAAGATATTGATGAAGCGGTTTTATCCCAAAGTTGCAGTTTGCATAGACTGGCTATAGATCGTAAGCTACTTAATGGTTACCAAATGGGCTGAAATGCAACTCCCGTGTCGTGGTCAAAGTTAACGCGAGAAGAGTCTGGTTCACGCGAGACTACAAATTGCCATGCATCGCTGGCTGGATAAATTCGACAAGAGGTGATATGATGCCGGAGGGGAAATTTGGAGGTAGGCGAAAGAATGTTTATGGTACTTTCGTCTACAAAAAAAATCAAATACAAATCAGATATAGGCCTATATTGTTTTTGACTGGCGTAAGCGGCGTATCCAACATATGAGAGTTTTAAAAACTGAATGAATCGTGGGTCTATTCACAGTAAAGTATTTGATTTTGTAACGGAAATAATCCCGGATGTCGATGCTTGTCGGGCCTCGAATGAACGGAATTCTTACCAGACCCTATCGAAACCTTACGTTTCTTAATAAAACTACTAAGCGTTCTAGTTATTATAAATTGCTTTTCTGCTATTCATTATGCATTGTGTCTATCGAACTGAATTTGTGAATGTAGGCTACAACTTTATGTGAATGTGTTAGATATCGCCTTTGACGTTTTCCGGTGACCACACTGAACTCTCTCGAGGATTCTTCTCAGCTTTCCACCAATTCGTGAAATGTCATTTACTATACGGCGTAACATACCGTACCAATCAAACAGAGAATATAATGGCCGAATCAGCGAACAATGGAATTTATCGTTTTAATAATCTCCTCTCCACGTTGACTATTATTCACATGGAAACTAAGAGAACAACAGGAAGAAGATAACCAGCCAATGAATCTTGGTCATATCTCAGTCTTTATTACAGAAATTCACAAAATTCTCCGGTGATTGTATACAGTAACGTTGTATGGAATTTCACTATTTTATGTATATATTTACACACCCCTTACAATTGTTACACAGTTATAATATCTTAAATAAATTGTGTTTCGAAAGAAAGCATCGAAAGCATAATCTTGCATCGATTTCATTTTGTAATACCAATATATTTATCTAGTTCGAACTAGCAAACTGCAATGGAAACGTTGTTTGATCTTCGATTGAATTGAACTTTATCGTGTTGGCGTTTGACACAGGGGGAACAACTCCTGATAGCTATTAGTTATTTTAACAATATAAGTTATCTACCTTGATCTGCCAATCATGTGACAAAGTAAAAACATTCACAAAATGTATAATCGATTACAATTGAATAAATTACACGAACAGAACATAGCAATAATTTAACGACATCAAAGATGATAGTGACATAAATATTTCAAATTCATATACCACTGTGAAGGCAATGTATTTGAGATTTCTCTGTGGCTTGTTGTGAGGGATTTTGCTGGTCAAAACTGTGACCGCAAGTTACACACATTATCACCAAGACATTTATTATAGTTCAGGGCTTGATTTCCTATATCTGGAAGAGCCATTACAAATGTGACTACTTATGACAAATACAAGTGTTCCAATAAATGACCACAGCTTTTGTCTGCCCTGAAGAAAGCTCAATGAAGGTAGCTGGGTCCGCAGCATTTTGTAATTGTACTGGTTTTAAATGACGAAAGAAAACACACTATTTCTAACCCTCTAATGAGAGCTGGTCACCATGTTTACATGAGCGACACGAAATGGGAGAATGGAAATAGAGACGCAGAACTAGGTACACAAACCACAGAATGGCGGAATTTCCCAGAAAGCGGAATACAGGAGACCCCAGCATCGAATCCGGATAACCCGGACAGCAAGGGAGTTCCCACACCAGGAACAATGACATTGATATAATTATAATAATTAAAAACGTTCTTTGTGAGTAACCAGAAATGGCACCAAGGGGTATCGAGGACAACAATGTTTAAACAGCGGCATGAATGAAAGGCAACAATTCAGAGCGATACATGGCGCAGGTTGACATTGCACTGTAAAACAATAGTGGATTGACATGAACATTGTGTCTGTAAACCTTTATCATACTCAATGGAAACACGACCCCAAACTCGTTATCAAGGCAAAGGTCAGACCATTGAACATTTGGGCCAATACTATAGACCGTCGTTCCCTGTAAAGAGGCTTTCTTGCATTGCCATTACAAGGTTACCAATACGCCGTCTTTATACAGGTACAGCGAAATCACGCATCATGAGACTCTAGAAGCCAGGGGGTAACAAGTCCATCGGAACTAAGTAAACCAGAGCTTTACGAGGCCCAGCTTAAACGAAATTATATTTCTTTCAAACAAACGACTTCATTTTAATTTGGATAATATCACACTGTCATTAATATAAAAAGAAAAGGCGACAATCTAACTTGAAATTTGCCAGATTACATTTTTTATTTAAGACTATAAAGGTTATGATTTTAAAATCATATATGATGTACTTATTTACCACCAAATTAGCAGTATGTGTTATTGTTGGTCTAAGTTGGAGGTAAAAAAGACTATGGTTTCTTTTCAATACCAGATACAGCCTGCGAATGGCTATAAAGACCCGACGACAACAGTTCCGCTAGAAAGGACATTATTTGACAAAAGAGCAGCAACATTGCGCTTAATAGTATTGGAATGTGCCAGTATTACAATTGAGACGGGATTAGTACCTTAGAAAGACCAAAAACATAATTGTATCAAATGGTGTAGCTGGGCCTTATTAAGCGCCTGTTGGCGCCCATGTACTCGCGAGATCCCGTTGTAACCGTAAGATCACTTATTATCACCACGGTAACTGCTATCAGCCAATTAGTATTTACCAGATATAAGCTTCCAAGATGACTTTGTATGATGATGTATGACCATTTTTACATGCCAATAAATAGTCAGCCCATGAGTCTCTTACAGATAGTGGATTGAGTCTTTCATGTAGTCTTGTCACAAAGTGTCTCATACGATTGGATGAGATGGTCATGTGGTACCATATCGAGAATAAAATGACTTTCTTGGACATGAGATGAGCTATGCAGAAACCTTAGCATCAAAGCAGAATGAATAGTCTTTCTGGGACATGAGATGAGCTATGCAGAGACCTTAGCTTCAAAGCAGAATGAATAGTCTTTCTGGGACATGAGATGAGCTATGTAGAGACCTTAGCATCAAAGCAGAATGAGTAGTCTTTCTGGGACATGAGATGAGTTATGCAGAGACCTTAGTATCAAAGCAGAATGAATAGTCTTTCTGGGACATGAGATGAGCTATGTAGAGACCTTAGCATCAAAGCAGAATGAATAGTCTTTCTGGGACATGAGATGAGCTATGCAGATACCTTAGCTTCAAAACAGAATGAATAGTCTTTCTGGGACATGAGATGAGCTATACAGAGACCTTAGCTTCAAAACAGAATGAATAGTCTTTCTGGGACAAGAGATGAGCTATGCAGAGACCTTAGCTTCAAAACAGATGTATCTAAACAGTCTGGTAACATAAAATAGACAGAATGTTTCAACCAGTTCATAATATGCGTTACAAAACAGAAAACACAAATATGCACAAACTGTTGATGACGAGCTTTGGCTGTGTAGAAAAAGAATGGGATCAGTTGTGAAAGCTAGACTGTGTTTCTTCCCGTGTTATCAAAGCCTGACTGTGCATACATTAGCATGTTAGTGTGTGGAGATGTAGGCTTAGTTAAAGAACAACAAGTCCATGCTTACACTGACTGAAAAATCGATAATATTCAAGGGGGACTCAATAGGGAATAACGTATATAACTGGTTAGGTATATAGAGTAACCCAACAAACCCGTATGTGAACGTCTTAATATTTACATATACCTACATCATGTATTCTTACAAACAATGTTTAAAGAGCAAACAAAACATTTGCATATTGAGCTATACATACCATTACAAACCTACATGTATGTGATATCACATGCCTCTCAAATGCCCTTCCATCAACATACTAACATAACACCTGTTGAATTTCACACATATAAACATAAATATTCCATCAGTTGATAGCGCGCCTAAACATCCAAATAGTCTTTTTATTTAACACCCACATAAAACTAAACATGTTAAGTTCCATTACTTCAAA
Organism: Mopalia vespertina; assembly: GCA_030265115.1. NCBI lineage: Eukaryota > Metazoa > Mollusca > Polyplacophora > Chitonida > Mopaliidae > Mopalia > Mopalia vespertina. The sequence goes on along the minus strand of JAQQZZ010020187.1, from coordinate 5,967 downwards.
CCCTGGGCTTAAAAGTCTAAAATGGCTAATCATGGACAATTGTTGTTATTATAAAATTAATTTAAAAAAAAACAACAGTTTTCTGTAAAAATGACTTGTTTTATACCGTTAGTCTCTGTCAGATATGGGAATTGATTGAGAAACAGTATCTATACAACAGAAACCTTGCTCACTCCGGCTGCACAAACCACAACCAGGCTCATTCGCGTATAACAGATCAATAATAACTATTATGCGTCTTTTCTTTTGATCTTTCTCCCTAATTCGTTCAACGTCCATCATCGTAAATATAAGGTTTCTACCAAAGAACAACTTTACGACTGTCTAAAAACGATATTTATTGTAACAACTTCTAAACGTCTGCTCAAACCCACAACTGATAAGTGTGAACATCTGCTTGATAACGTATTATCCAAACCACCACTATTCCAAATCTCTATCACAGGAATTCAAATCTAATAACTTCATTTGTATCTACTGGTATGAGAATTCGCTATAAACTCGGTTGTTGGAAACAAGTATTGGGATAAGGCAGTGTGGCTAAATGTTCCTATTCCTGTCTTCGGTAGTATGTTTGCATGCTAACAGCACAGCCACAAATAGAATGTTATGTCTCTGGAAACCTGACCTGATATATATAGCCAGCACAATCACGTATATTTATCAAATGTAAAGGAAGAACAAGTCGCGAGCCTCCACCGGGATCCGAACCACAGGACACTTGCCGCCGTGTCAAGTGCTATAACTGTGCTACATAGGATCCCGATAAAATCACCATGTTTTTATGCAGATAAAGGCTGCGAATCTGTTTCTATAGGAAGCACTGTGACAGGGACCCTAAAGTAGTGTCCTTTCATCTAGAAGTTTAATTGTCAAAAAACAATTTAATTGTTCTGTTTTTGTTGTTGCTGATAATCTGGTTTTGCCGATATATATTTATAAAATGTATATAAAGAAAATTGTTCTTGGCTCTCGCGGGATTTGAACCACAAGAATCTGGCTAACAAGGCCAGCATCCTGTGCCAGTGCTTCCCACAGAGAAAGAGTGGCCGCATGGCGTGAGAGTCCTTGGCTCCATGCGTTAGAGCGCCGACCCTTCTAGCCAGAGGTCGGAGTTCGAATCTCGCTAGAAGAAAGCAAACTTGTCTTTCTCTTCAAGGTTCCTCATTTTTGTTTATCGAACAATAAACAATTGCCAATCCCCAACGACCGAGCTTCTAAATGTTAAGATATATTTTTATAGTCGATATCTTGCTCCCTGACCACAAACCGAGTACCACCAGAAAATAACATGCCAAATATTCAACAATAATATATTGTATCAAGCGAAACAGAGAGTTATTTACAAGCTTAATTATGTAAAAAATATTTACGCTAAATTAATTTCATTATATACAACCAGAGTCAAATTGCATACTAATAAACATCTGATTGGATATATGAAGGATTCAAATAGGGGTGGCACAAAAGTAAAGGTAAAGTACTTGAACGAATGAAGTCTAGATATGAAGTCTACATGTCACACCCAAATATCTACCACTGAAACTGGCTATAATATCAGTCCAATATCACTTTTGGGAAAAAAGAACAAAGTAGTAACGCCTTGAATACGTAAGGCTATCGCATTAAAACAAACACTTGTCGTCCTTCCATAACGTGAACTGCCGTTATATGGCCAGAGCCTGTGAGAAATCATTCTAAATCATCCAGCACTCACATATTTTCTAATCAGTGATTCGATATAATCAGCGATCGTCCAGAAGATGTATGTGCCAATGTTCCAAACAACATTCTGCTCAACACACCTAGTATATGCAAACTGTTCAGACTGAATATTAGCTTAAACTTTAGCCAATCAAACACAGCACATCTTTTGCTGGTTGTTGTCAGCGAAACTTTGAAAAAAGAAAGGCTGATTTATATGAACGGAATGGAAAATACGTTCATGGAAGTCCACCGCCAGTACGCGGTACCTGGTCGATTCCCAGACAACAGGGGCCTGGAAACTGGACGCTGTCGGCATAGTGCTCCGCCAGAGTGCGCATAAGCACAAAACACTCTGTGTTATCCATTGAACTTAATTGGAAGCCAATTCAAATTGAAGGAAGTACGCAGAAAACCTCTGTCAAACAGGTGATTCCACTTCGAGTCTCGCAAGCTTTTTTTGCAACCTTTCCTTTTCTCGGAGCGCAGAATCCAGTTTTTGGTTAAGTTCTAATTCCGACGTTTTCCACAAGACGACAAGCTCTTCCTTTGAGATTTCATCGAGGCTCTGCCGCCTACGAGACCTTTCAGGTGGTTCGCGGTAGCCCTGGAGACTCCGGCGTTTGTTAATCATAGCTTTCACCTTATTGTTTTTGATTGGTAAAGAAGGTTGTCTCTGAGGTAGTGAGGTTCTGGGTTCATGGTACTCCCCACCCCAGCTACTCTTCCGCCGTTTCATGCCTAGATGAGTGTTTCTTGGGACGGGTTCCCCTATAAGTCCTGACAAATTACCACACGATATGTGACCATTGGGCAGGTTTTCAAAACTCATCAGTTCCTCGGAATCATATTCTGTTGTAGGGAATAAAATTTCACTACCGCTGCGCCCATTAAAATGAATATCAGGCGGTGAGAGATGGTTGTCGTCTGCGCCATTGTATGGAAGACCCGCTTGGCCTTCCTCCATGGAAGAAACGTCTTTAGTTGTATCACTTTCATTGTCATAAGCCCATGAACCAGCTGTGTGATCTTCTTCAGTTAGTAACCAATCGGCCTGCCAATTCTCCGGCCAGTCCGAAGAACGCTTTCTAAGTGCCCCATTTCCTGGCTGAAGGTAGGAACTTTCCAGGACGGCTGCATCAGTCTGTCTTCCAAACTCCTTCAGAGGAATCTCAACAATGCGAGGTGACGTTGGAGAGTCAGGACTCTCGTCTATCAATTGTTTATCACGCAACTCTTGCATCCTGGAGAAAGAAGATGATGAGATGATATTTACTTTATTAGACCATGCATAATCATTATTATTTGAGTTACACTGTTTGCCATAAAATGTGGCATATTATCAAGTAGCTTACTAAACAGGTTACCCTCACTATAAGTACTTTGTAGTCTAAATTTTCATACAGACTTTGATTGGTTACCGACAAAGCTGTTTTTCACACAACCAGTTTAACTGCCGCTGTGTGACACGGAAGGAGGGCGAAGGTACGACTTAGACTTCGTGTTTTCGTTTGCACTTTCGAAGTTTCGTTGTTTCGTGTTTTCATAGTTTAGTGGCTTCAATTTGTTAGTTTCGTGGTCCCAACGTTCAAAGAAGGGTACAAGTACGGGTTCAACTTTCCGCTTCTGCCTTCCAGTCTACACCGTACTTTTAACGTCCTTCTGAGTTTCGTGGTTTCTGCTTTGCACTTTCGCTTCGCAGTTTCGTGGTTTCTGCTTTGCACTTTCGCCTTCGTAGTTTCGTGGTTTCTGCTTTGCACTTTCGCTTTGCAGTTTCGTTGTTTCTGCTTTGCACTTTCGCTTCGCAGTTTCGTGATTTCTGCTTTGCACTTTCGCTTCGGAGTTTCGTGGTTTCTGCTTTGCACTTTCGCTTCAGAGTTTTGAGATGTCTGCTTTGCATTTTCGCTTCGGAGTTTTGTGGTTTCTGCTTTGCACTTTCGTTTCGCAGTTTCATGGTTTCTGCTTTGCACTTTCGCTTCGCAGTTTCGTGGTTTCTGCTTTGCACTTTCGCTTCGGTGTTTCGTGGTTTCTGCTTTGCACCTTCGCTTTGCAGTTTCGTGGTTTCCGCGTTGCACATTCGACTTTCTGCTTTGCACTTTCGCTTCGCAGTTTCGTGGTTTCTGCTTTGCACTTTCGCTTCGCAGTTTCATGGTTTCTGCTTTGCACTTTCGCTTAGGAGTTTTATGATTTCTGCTTTGCATTTTGGCTTCGCAGTTTCGTGGTTTCTGCTTTGCACTTTCGCTTCGCAGTTTCATGGTTAAAAAGATTGTTAGATTTGTTTTGAAAGGGTAAAAGTGCGAATGGCCGCATCTGGCTTCCATAGCCGAGCGATTACAAGCGTTGGACTACTGGCCCCTTGGCATCATTCACTGCTAACTCAAGTCACATCATGGCCAATTGTGGTATATATACTAAAAAGAAACTTGCATCAACGATGTCTACACTCACTAACCGGTTCAGTATGATTTATGTCATATAATGGTATACGTCATAGACATTTTCTCAATCTTGTCTACATTATTAACACGATTCCGGACATATAATGGTATAGACTTTGCATCAAGCTTGTCTATAGGCCTATTCACTGCACGATACACATAATATTATTATACAAACATTCTGCTAACTGAGGTATGCAGCCTCTCACTGCCCCATATTTCTCTTCAGTTTTAAAGGGTAAGACAACTGTTTTTCGACCTAAACTTATTATTTTTTATTGCATATGCTCAAAGACAACCGTCTGTATTGAACTTGCAATCGAATTAGTATTACCGTGAATTAGTTAATTTGAAAATCGGAACTGACGCTATTGTTCGAAAACACGGTAGTCAATATCATCTAATCGTGGCTGTCCTCTATTGAGTGCACTGGTGGATGCTTTCATCAAAAGCTGAAAGTGAGGGTTCCGTCCGAAAGCGAAACAATAACAACAAACAACCGCTTGTACGTATCAACCTGGTTCTAAAACCCGTTTTTTTTTTAAAACCGCATGTCAGCTGAAAACATGCTACACGTGTTTGTTACTCAAATAGCTATTTCCATATGTATACAACAGATTAACATTGCGCTTGGATGACGAAGTTTGTGTATACGCCGTGTTGTTGCAGATGCCTTCCAATGCATCCATAAGCAAACGGACACACTGGTGACCGACCGTGTTTTCGAACAATGATATCAGTCCCGCCTGTTAAATTAACTAATTAACGGGTGTGCTTACTCGAATGCAAATGCAATACAGATGTTTGTCTTTGAAAATATGCAATAAAAATAATAAGTTTAGGTCGAAAAAGAGTTGTCTTTCCCTTTAAGATTAAACGCCTTCTACCGTACATTATGTGCATTTTGAAAAACAGTCTGTATATTTAAAAACAAAAAGATAATTATAACTATTCTAGTTGGCAAAATCATTTTTCAGTTGGTCATTGAACCCGAAAAACTGATGCATCGACAGGAACATCCGTTATATGTTTGTATATAATATTTAGATGATACTCAAAATAACTTCCCTGATCTTTGTCCTCGTTTGTCACAAATTCATTGGCCACTTTATCCCCAGCGTTATTATGTTTGCTGACCAAAGGCTACATACAGTGCTGGATTGCCAACGAGAACACCACAGTGAACTTACCACTTTGCTTTTTCCACAATATCATAGAAATTTCTGTTTAACCGTTTGGTTTTCGCCATATCTGCTAGTTTATTTTTCTAAAATATAAAAGATGAAAAGGTTTATTAAAGACATTGCAGTGAAGTAAAACTATACGCAGTCCTTTGTAAAGATATTACCTTACAAAAATTTTACGCCCTTTGTTAAGACATAACTTTGCACATCCTTTGTTAAGATACAACCTTACATGTCCTTTGTTAAGATATAACCTTACACGTCCTTTGTTAAGATACAACTTTGCACATCCTTTGTTAAGATACAACCTTACATGACCTTTGTTAAGTTACAACCTTACATGTCCTTTGTTAAGATACAACCTTACACCTCCTTTGTTAAGATACAACCTTACACGTCCTTTGTTAAGATACAACTTTACATGTCCTTTGTTAAGATACAACCTTAAACGTCCTTTGTTAATATACAACCTTACATTCCTTTGCTAAGATAAAACACGTCACTTGTTAAGATACTACGTTACACGTCTTTTGTTAAGATACAACCTTACATGTCCTTTGTTAGGATACAACCTTACACCTCCTTTGTTAAGATACAACCTTACACGTCCTTTGTTAAGATACAACTTTACATGTCCTTTG
>JAQQZZ010020176.1:0-11168 GCA_030265115.1 Mopalia vespertina | reverse complement strand
AATCAGGTCGGAGAAAAGAAAAAATAAACAATAACAGTTCTACATATATTGATGTTTGTGTCTGATATTTTGCCCGAAAAATATCTTAATTTGCCGAGTTTTGCCCGAAAAAAAATAGTGTATGGCCCCAACGCCTACGATCACATTCGTGATATATTACGGCCTCACAGAATTACTGTTGAAAATACCTAATTGTTGCTGGTTTATATATAATCAGGTTGGAGAAATGAAAAAATAAACGATGACAGTTCTACATATTGACGTTTGTATCTGATATTTTGCCAGAGTTTTGCCCGAAAAAAATAGCGTAGGGGGGGGCCACCTGTGACTGTGACTATTGAGCCAGGTGGCGATATTGTTTATCTGAGAGGCTTTTTACACCAGATCAGTTTATTTGTTCTGTTTTCTGTCAGCTTGCTGACCACAGACGTTGTGAATAATCGTGGCTGGGTGGGGTGGAGTTTGAGTTTTCTATAGGCGCCGGTGTGATTCAACGACGAATGAAAATAACTACATGTGACTGGACTTCTCATGTTATTTATTTGATTCAAACGGTTTTTAGAACCAATTCAACTTTCTTCTCAGACGTGAAGTTAGATAAAATTTATCTCAATGAAAATCTAACTTAGACAATCTATTTACATCTAGATCTGGAAGCGTGACTTACTTATAACTTTTTTTATAAGTAATATATAGTAATGTAGTAGTAATGTTTTCATTGGCAGGGGGGGGGGGGCAAACTGGGGGGGGCAAGGAAATTTCCCGGAAGGATTAATGCCATACAGTAGCCTATCGGACAATGAGCCATCGAGATATAACGAAATGGTAGTCCTAAAATTATTGTTCAACATACTAGCTTCAAAAGACCATTTTCGTTTATTTTTCAGCTACCTTCAATCGGGGCAACTCCAGGCCACAGTCGAGACTCGTATCTTGTCCCGTTCTTTCCCGTGGCCAAAGCGTCCTGGTACTTCACCTCGTGTCGTAACCTTGGATACGACTATGACGACATGACCGATACATACATTTCTGATACGGAGGCGAACGAAAATGATACTGACGAAAATGTTTTGGAAACCACAACTGGTGTGTATGCTTTACACTATTTTTGTTTGAAATCGCAACGGTTTAGAGACCCTCGGCAGTTAACATTTTAAATATAGTAAGAGCTTAAAAAAAGTGATGTCAACAGAAAATGGGAAGCCAAATCCAGTTATCCACCCTCCCCTACGTCGGCTACTTATCTAGCCCTGACTTTATTCGGACATCCATCTCGATATACACCCTTTCACCTGTTATTTAACATGATATATGTTTGTTTGATTGGGATTTAATCCCGTACTTAAGAGTATTTAACATAATGACAACGCATTCTTCACGTCTTACTCTACCTATAATACTTAAATTACGGTAGTAAATCGGAAATCGTCATACAAGCCACCCCTGGAACAGTCTCCCTGGGACTGGAATCTAGGAGAGGTGTTTCGATGGAGGAATGGAGGATAAATTGTACAACTGGGTTATGGTCGCGGGTATCCTCTTTAATGAAAGCCGATTAATAAAGTAGGCCTATATTATTATCCCACATTTATTTCATAATCTTATCGGTAATTGTCGTCATTTCTATCTATATGGGAGTTTATCTAGAACACGGCTGGATGGATCGGTTTTAATTGATCGACACCCCTGTAAAATATATATTATCTAGAACATAAGATTTTTCATTGGTTTTACGCAGTCGACATCCTTGTGTCTTTAAATATGTATATGCCTACTTTACTGGTTGGTGGGTGGTTGGATAAATTGATGTATCGTTTGATTGATTGATTGGTTGGTTGATTGGTTGATTGATTGATTGAGTGATTGATTGATTGGTGTATACAATACTTATATAATAAAGTGTAAAGTTCACAGATCAAATCGAATTCCTAAAAACTTTAGAATCTTTATCCAAAACTGTTTTGTTACAGGAACAACTGTATCGTCATTGAACTCCACTACAAGCAACACTCCGCTCTTGACGACATCCCAGTCAAGAATCGAGGAAGCAGAGGAACAGAAAATCAACCCGTTAATAAGATATGTAATCATAGAGGGCGGGATAATCGCAATCTTATTGGTCGCTTTAATTTCAGAATGCAGTTTACGCTTCCGGTATTTTCTTGCGGATCAAAACGGCTACCGGCAGCTAGAAGAAACAAAAAAAGATGGAAAAATTTACTCGCAATTAAAATCGGAATTGGACTTTGATGAGGAACAAGACGGCGAATGAAAATAAAGATACTTATTTAAGCAAATGACTTGCTCTCTAATTGTTTATGCTAAATCCAATCAAAAGTATAATAAACCCACACTTCAGCGATCACTTGCTGATTTTCAAGTTCTTTCTGGGCGATTTTCCACGAAGGCCTAGAAAGCAGACGACATCATGGACTCCATCGATCTCAAGGCAGATAATGAAATAGCCTTCGGGGATTGGTTGAGGTCAATATTATTCTGCTGAATTACATATATAGCTTAATTGTCATCTTGTGTTAAGACTACCTCTTAATTTTCTAATAAAAGCTCCAATCTTATTCGGTGGGTTAAAATATGCCACTAGAAAGTAGCTGTTGTAGCAGCTAACTCATGGTTTTCCGTCCTTGAAGGCAACGTAAAAGTTGTACAGAGGCTTCATACGACGACCTTCTTTTCTGTCTTGCCTCAGGAAGATGTAGCTTTTTTGGCTTTTTGAGACAATCAAATTGAATATTACCGATGTACTGTTACCGCGACCAGCGTAACTTGATGTGACAAGCCAAAATGAAGGCGTCGACATGTAATTGTATGACGTCACCGTGTGTTCATCCAAAAAATGTTAGCAATACGTGATACGCTCCCTCCAATTTAAAGCGATACTCCTGGATGCAATTACCCCTATATCCCTTGAAAGGTTACCATTACACATACTTAAATATGATATCGACTTATCGTTTCTTCATTTTACAAAATCACCTGAGGGTTACAAATATATACCTACCTACGAACACACATAGTTGCCGTTTTGGTCGTGACCGACCCTGTTCATGATATCACGCGACTTACAATCTTGAGTGTTACGGATTAATAAAACACTACGTCATTATGAATTTAAACCGATTTGAAAATCTTGCAGAAAGCAATTTAATACATTTTTGCTCTGTGTACTTGTAGATTTGCAGTTTAAAACTCTGGCTAGAATGGCAAGTTGATGTACGAATGGTTGCACACTGTCGCTGGGTATAAAGTGGGTTACCACATGTTTGAAGGTAGGCCTACTATAAACAGTCAACTCTATAGGTCTTGTGATATAGGCCCGTAGTGTGACAATAATAATAGTTGATTGGTCAATATTGTGGAGCTCTTCTGTTTATGGATTAAAGTAGCAAGACATGGTCGCGTGCCTGCATTTGACTGTAGTTTAAACAATACCCAATGTTAAAGATCTAATTATAAAATGGATATAGCTCGATAAGAAAACAATAGAGAGCATAATTCAACACAAAAAATGATGCCCGTTTTACCTATATGCATTTTATTGCAGAGAGGAATATCGCTTTGAGTATTATTGATAAAAGACAATATGGCCACGCGATATCTTGTTCGTGTATGTACGACGAGAACTACAATATAAATCCCAGAAGCCCAGTGGAGACCTGTTTTGCTCTTTTTGATGATACATGTACTGAACAAGACAAGTAAGACTCATGATATAACATACATATTGTTCATCTAAGGATAAAGATATATACTGAAACTTGTTAAGCACATATGAACCCCCAAAACCTATCCATAAACATGCTTGTAGTCCATTTTGACAATTCGGCTTTTGAAACCTAAACAGATGCAAATCTTGACATTTCTTCAAATTTCATAAACAAAAGCAGGGAGAAGAAAAGATGTATACATTACAATTATTAGCAAAAATGCTGATCTTATCTAGAATCTCATATTTTATCTACATAATTTGACATATGAAAAGCTAAAGATGTTTATGTAAAGCGATAGGCTTACTAAGTTAACACCGTATGTTAATACAAAGAATAACATATCAACTTTCAGATTCTGCTGGATAAAAAAAATTGCGATCACTCCATCAGCGTCCAATATTCATGGTCATCGTCTGAGTGCGTTTCGCTAAATCTTTCCAGCTATGTTTAACCTTGAATAACATAGAACACTTCCAAAAATCTTAACCTAAAATCCTCATCCACATTGATCGAATACAAAAATTACTACCTTCTTATGCAGAACGACTACAACATACTCACTATGTTTCGATTCAAGAATGGCACTACATCGGTGCTCGTGTATCCATGCAATATCATTCTCAGTTCCTGTCAGGACGCTCAATTAAATGATCTATTCTCCGGGCGCGCGATTGAGAAGGATACTCGCAGAGCTAAGGGCCAGAAATGTGATGTCTTTGTAGTGCGTCCTGCATTTGTCAGGTCTTTGTTTGTTGTCAGGGGCGTTGAAGGTGGTTTCAACAGAGTGCGAATAAGAAGACGGCGGACAGACCGAGTTCAAAAGCCTTACTCCCACTCTTATACAGCCAGTTTGTTCATTTATTTTAGTACAAAATCGTAAATGAGACTAGAGGTCACAACGTTTTTATGGCAAACAAAATAGTATTTATTGATTCATTTGCTGAACGTTGTATGGCATAGCCTGGACGAATATACAATATTTATTGTAATACAAAATATATACAGTGGCTTTACAAACATTGATAGTTATAACTTTATTTTTGATAAATGTACAAATATTAATAGAAGAATATCAGACGCCAAATAGAGACAGAATATTACAAAAGTACAAAAATAGATCTTATGAATAATTAAATATGAAATATAATAAAAAATACACGAGAATATATTTTAAATTATTCATAGCTGCATGTACATCTATGTAGACAACGTCAGAATAGCTGATAAAATAGTTTGATAAAATACCTCCAAAAGACTAATCAATAAAATGCAATAAAATTAAGGCTCTCTTAATACTCTTATATTTGTATGAAGTACGACCACAGATCAACTTAGCGTAAAATAAAACTCCGAATATTGAAGTCATTTTTCGTGTTCTATATTTTGGCTGTACTGTTTGACATATTCCTGACGATGGCTATACATCGATATACAATACCAAACAGGACTTTAATATTTGGAGTTTCGTTTATTTTATACGTGTATTTTCTGTACAACTTCTTTTTTCACAATTATGATTGCTTTTTATCCTAAAAAGGAAGTTGTGATATTTGGCTCTAGAGCTCCGGAGTGAGCATATTGATGATAACATATTGATTTGTGTTTTACTGCCTACTCAAAGATATTTCACTTATATTACGGTGGAGTACTCCAGCTGAACACTATATGTATAATATGACCACACTAAACGTAGTTGCAATGTTGGAATATCAATATTCCTCCATTGGAATATAAAGACTACATGTCTGTGTTTGGTAAATACTGCTCTTAGACAAGGGCCTCAACGTCACTGAATCAAAGAAGAATTGCATTAGTTGAGAAACTTCCTCGGGAAACAGTACACTTTCTTCTTTTACATACGTCACATATGATATTACAGGATTTAAAACGCAGCTACATAGAGATATAGCAGAAGTTGTCATCTAGAAAGGGCTGAGTTACGTTTCAGCAATACTTGGTCATGTGAGTTAATGTAACAGCAGGATCTGCCAACATCTCCCTTCAGGCAATTAGCTGAAGGACAGAGATAAGCTGACAGAGATAAGCTGAGAGCAAGGCACACCTGGTGTAAATATACAGACATTTTGACGACGTAAAGTGCCGAAGGAATATGTTAAATAAAATGAGACATTGAGTAAATGTCGTCCTTAAGGACCAGCCCTAGTCGCAGGGCAGCTAAAAACAAATATTTACGAGATTCTATTAAAAAATGAAATATGTTTAAAAATGATACAACATTTTGGGAGCTGGAAAATTTATCTTACTTAGATGTATCTATAAATTTATATTTTCATTAAGAAAGACTACTTTGGGTGCCTTCATCGTGACCAATCAGCCGAATCGGGGAACTGTAAATGACAAAGCCAACACTCCACCGGCTGAGATTCACTACAGAAAACACTGAATATCTCCAATGCAAACGCTAACCATTCTCTCTCTGTGACAAGAGTTGACACAAGCTTACAACCAAGAGTTGCAATCTCTATCACTAGACTGAAAATTGTTATCATTTAAACATTCATAAAATCATGTAAATCCCCAGCCTTTTCTGTTACCAAACTTTGTTTCTGTCAAATTGGGTAAATTAGACATTCTTCACTATACTAACTAGTGTATATCATTGATTAACCGTTGGTTCATAATACAGGTGTATTGTGCTACGACTAAACAGCGTGACATCGGGGTAGTGGCGGTAACAAATTCAAACCTCTTCAATTCTCCATATTGTGGTAATTGACAAATACTAGTAAGTGTATTCTGATTGTTCATGCCATCATTTCTACCTTTTTAAGGTTAAACCCCCATACATTTGTTTGCTCAAAATTATGCTTTTACACCTTTACAAAAACATATCTTTTATATTTGAAAAAAGCGTACATCTCTGCATGCCCTGGTCTTCAAAAAAGTGTAGGTCACAATTTGGTCTGAATTCGGGCCATATTCATCTGGACTTCTATATGTCAAGCAGGACTAACTTTGTGAAGTACCAAGTCTTCCTTGTTCACCAGTAGCCAAACACATACCTCAAAACTTTTTCAGAATTTACATTGTACTAACGAGCGGTTCGGATATACCTAACAAGTGTAGAATGTAATTCCAGGCTAAGTGACCGTTAATTGGGTGGGGTTTTTTCTAGGACTCAACAACAAGGGGTATTCATAAAAACGAAAATTAAACAACCAAAGACTACTTGTCTAAAACAAATGCGAAGAAAAAACATATTGAATTCCTTATTCAGAATGGGGTATGCCAGTGGCTAAAAAGGGAGATAAATCTGTCACTCATATAACTGGCAGTGCCACCTATGTCATAAACTGACCATTCAATTTAATTGCATATTCATACCATGCTATTGTTAGTCAATGGTATAGCTGACGATTTCGGTTATAGGAGTACATATATCTCCCCCTTTGACCACTGACCAACCCTGTTACATTATATTGTTAGAAGTGACAATTTCAGTTATATGAGTAACGTATTATTCTCCCTTTTTGACCACAGACCAACACCATTGGAACATAGAAGGGTCAAAGGGGGGATAATTTTCCCATTGAGCTAGAACCATAATTAACCCCCAAGTAGTGTCGTATTTAACTTACATATTGATTGATTAGTGTTAAACATTCCAGGGTATTTCAATAATATACAGAGCAGTGCAATCCAACAGTACATAGCCACACTTACACAATTATAATATTACTTTCAATTTGAAGTATTTTGTTGTACTTGAAAAAGCATGTTCCTCAAATATTATGTAAAATAGTTGGAATATACCGTCCTTGGCATAGAGACCCAATATACAGAACATAAAAATTTTGGTCAAAGAAGAATTTCAGCCACTGATCAGTTAGTGATAAACAACACAAGGATAATGAATCTGAATTTCAGCCACTGATCAGTTAGTGATTAACAACACTAGGATAATGAATCTGAATTTCAGCCACTGATCAGTTAGTGATTAACAACACTAGGATGATGAATCTGTACAGAGTTAGTCAGTTACAAACATTAGGAATCTCATGCTTCACAACGAATCATAAAAACAAACAATTATGTTGTTGCTTCATACAGAATCGATAAAATCCAAAAATAAAGTACATTGTCTGCCGGCAGACATTTTTATATAACAAATTATAAAATGAGAAACATAACAATATTAAAAGCTGAAAGCAAAATTAAAGTGAAGAAAAGACAGTCTCCCATCCACCTACAAGATTATTTTAATTTTAACATAAAGGGTAAACAATAGTACTGCACAACAGAGGTTCTTCTCGGGGATATGAAATTAAACCTCAGTTATATTTTACAACTCGAACATAGCTTCTGTAGATTTGTTTTGTCAAAACATTTAGCCTTGGGAGTAAAGCAGGGACAACAGCCAACTCCTTTCTTTCAGTCTGAATTGAACTGAGACAGAAGTTGACAGCAGAAAGACTGGGGTATAGGGAGGACAAAGTGTTCAACAGATTATTGAACTGAATTAACTCGAGACAGAAAGTCCAAATATGTAGGAAGCTGAAAAATTGGTCATAAACCAAATATTTTTTTCAATACAAAATATACGTTCCACAGGTACAAAAACGGTTGTTCCATAACTGTATTAGCCGCCACCCACTGCCTTGAAGACTTATCACCTATATCCAGGTTAAACCTGGTGCTTAATGGCATACTGAAGAGTTGTTTAATCCTATGACAACATCATTGTCCTTGCATGTTATAGAAACCCTTCCTAAACACCACTGTTATCTGAGAATCCAACAGTAGTTATAGCATGTAGCACCAGGGTCAAGAGACAGACCAGGCAAATCCTGCTACACCCAGCAGTAAGTACATTACTATAAGCCATAAAATCTGTCATTAATCCTCATTTTGAATACTCAGAAAGTAGAGAAACAGTTCCTGTAATAAGACCTTCCTGATGGGTTGAAGTTTCCAGACTGACAAACTGTCTTCTTCATGTCAAGTTCCCAACAACTTAATATTCAGTAAAAGCTTTCAAAATGAAATCACAGAAAGGCTGAGTGAACAAACAGTTCCATCAGCAGTGAGACTCCCCTGAAGGGTCCCCATCACCAGAACGCCCTTTCTTCTTCATGTGATAGTTCATTAACCAGGTGATGTAAGACATGATCAGGTCATCCATGTTGTGGCCCTACAAACATAAAGGTCAAAATAAAGGACACAATCAAGAAGGGCTGATAGTAGTTATATCTACACACTGCACAGCTCACATTGAAACAAATACTTTTGGTCGATTTTGTTTAATATTATACTCGAGAGTATTTCACTGATATGACCACGGAATTTCCATTTCACACTGTTCCTTGCTTAAATATGGTTTCTTCATTAATATATAATTTCTAGAAGACATAGTCTCCGAAAGCAGATTTAAATTTCTACATAAACATTTTTGTAGAAGCTAGTGGATAACAACACTGATCAACTCATAAAAGTGTTGACACATTTGTTTGTTCAATTGGAGTTTAATATCGTACTCAAGGGTATTTCACTTATATGACCATGGAATTTCCATTTTACACTGTTCCTTGCTTAAATACGGTGGATTGATGATTGGTGTTTTACACCGCGCTTAAAGGTATTTCGTTTATATAATGGCGGTGTATTCCAACAATAACTGACACTAGCACAACCAAGATGTGAAGCATTACAATAATGCTGGAATGCTAATTTTCCTCCAGTGCTAAGTAAAGACAGCATTGCAACTATTCAAACAAACTGCCCTTAGCCAGAGGGCTTAAATACGGTGGAAAAACGAGATGAAACCTTCTTAAGACGACTCCCGCGATTGCCATAGCCATTTTGTGTGACCTACTCGTATACCTGATGGTCGCCAGATGAACCCGTGAAAGGTGCATCGTAGTAGGATTAGTAGACGGACACTCTAACCACTAAACCCAACCCAGGCTCTTTACAAGTTTCTGGTGGTGTAAAATTAACTACAGATAGACTGTCATGTAGGCTTAGGACCCAATGACTTGTTTGTTCGTTTGATTGATTAGAGTTAACTGTTGTACTCCACGGTTTTTGACTTTATAACAGATTCTCCACTTCTTACTCTCCACTACAATAAACATGGACAGATATCAACTGTGAACTCACCAGACTTGTTTCCAGTACCATCTTGGCTGTATTGAGAGTGTCTCCAATTAACAGAGTGAACTGTGTCTGATCAAACTGCCAGTTTGGAATCTTAGAATAACCATACGTCACCAACACATCCTAAATAAAGTCAATTCAAGAAGGAAAATGTATGTAACATGTGACCAAAAGTCTGTAGTTCCTTAGAAGAGTTTTATATACATGTAATACACAAAGCGTAAATCCGAAAAAGGCTAACTTTATTTTGACTCAATATTTAAGCATGTATTATGCTTTCATGAGGAGACCTCCTGATGATGGCATTATAGTTCAGCATTTATTGATAAACTGAGACAGGTTTACATTTTACATAGGTGTTCAAAGTTTCAGTTCTATCCCTCTTTGTTTGGTCTTGCCTCGTACTGTGAGATTCTTTATATGAGCCAATGACCAGGTCAGTGTCAGGGGAAACAGAAACAGAGGAAATTTATAAGTTATTCCCTTGTTTAAGCTAGACACTTACCTGGTCATACGGGTGCGCTCCCTTCCTCCCCTCTATGTGTGTTTAAGTTGTGAATTTAGAACTGACTAGGATGGGATCACAGTGGGCACTCTTGGTGGGGGGATAATGAGATAGTGTGAGATATCATAGTTTAAAGTTCCACATTCACTTCAGAGTCTATGATAGTATCAAGAAACTGTATTAATACCAAGTTTTCTTGGTTTACTAACCTTGGTAGTTCTGTCGAGTAAGAGAATACCGGACGTGTTTATAGCCATCAGAACGTCTCTGGGGTAAGACTTGGCACTCTTTTGCTGAAAACAGAATACAATGTTTTATAGTCATGCATGTAAATCAGCCATGTTAAAACAATGATACACAACACCGACTATCTGAATGATGTTGTCACTTGACTAAGATGAAAAATACAAAATCAACTACAGCAAATAATGAGGAAATCTTTATAGACTAAGGGAAATGGTTGACTTTCCTACCTTTATGTCAAAGAAGACCGAGCCATAAGTGGGCCACTTGCTGACGATCCTCAGAAAAGACAGTTTAGCTTCTGATTGCTCCAGTCCAGAATTTTCTGTTACTTGTTGTAAAATTTCCTGAAATAAAAAAATATATATGGAGTATAAATTGTTGTTGTTTCCATTGATCTGTACTTATGGAGTTGTTTTTAAGGTAATTTGTTTGTTTGATTGGGGATTTAAGATTACGTGGCTCTTATGACAGTCTGCAAGGTCATAAGGTGAAGTTTTTGTTTGTTTGTTTGATTGGGGTTTAACGTCATACTCAAGGGTATTTCACTTATATGACGACATGCCAGCCCAATG